>JAUCMR010000160.1:16430711-16456282 GCA_032357425.1 Enteromius argenteus
AATTGTGAACAAATTAACCATTAATTAATGCTTAACTAATGCATTATTCTGACCCCCTATTCTGAAGTGTTACCAAAATGATTATTTACTTTACCATTTGCTGGTTTATAAGTTAAATAAAAAAAAAAAAAGTAATCAGTTACTCACTCATGTTGATCCAAAGCTGTAACTTTTTTCTTCTGTGAAACACAGAACACAAATCAAGAAAGTTGTCCAAGTCATCTGAAGCTTTAAGATTTCTGTCAAACGAGTCATATCCTTTCTGAAAATCAAGTGCACTTCAGCATACTTTTGGTAATAAATATTCACTTTTAACTATGTGTTTTTCCTCAATAAATTCCTGTTTTGCTTTTTATTAATAGTTAATAAGGTAGTTGTTAAGTTTAGGTATAGGTAGGATTAGGGATGAAGAATAAGGCATTAATATGTGCTTAATTGCTACTAATATTCTAGTAATATTCAAGCTAATAGCAACTAGTTTAGAGCCCCTAAAATAAAAAGGCTCTTACTTATTAGAGATATAAGATTATAATTCAGTTATTAACTGAATGTAATGTTTTGACACCTGCAAGTGATTTGAAATCAAATTTAAAAAAGTTTATAGTTTATATTAAATACAGTTAGTTTTTTTTACACTGAATTCTGACTTTAGTATATCATCACTTATATGGCTAAAGGGTAATGATATACTGTCAAACACTTATAATGAACTAAAACATTCTTTTACAATCCACTGAAACATATGTATATATACAGTATATTTGTAAATGCACAATTTTTTATTTGACATTAAGAAACAGTCAAGAAAATCAATTACACAAAAAGTGTAATTTTTTAAGTGCATATTCAGTAACTTTAAGTGTACTTAATTCACTAGGGATGGACCACATTTATGATTCTTTGATGGTACTTTTGTGTAGTTTTTGATGTGCGAAACTTGAAACTTTATGCCCCACAAAAAAAAAAAAAAAAAAAACATTCAATTTTAGAACAACATGAGTTTGATTAGATGAAGACAGAACTGACATTTCGAGCCCTTTAAAACCCACCAAAACAAACTGAAGTGGAGCCAAACCCCATTCCTTTGTATTTATTTTTGGTTTTTTGTTTCACTCTCTGCAGGAGGACCCTGTAGCATTCGAGCGGCAATACAAAGAGTCTCCTGTCCAGGCACTTCAAAGAGTCGAGGAGTTTCTGTCACTCTACTTGCATCTCATCACAACCACAAACACTTCTGTTAACTGGGCCTGTGAGCAAGAGTATAGCAGCAATATACTCCCTACAGTAACACAGCTAACCACCAGCACAGGTGAACACACACACACACAGCTTCAGGATAAAGAAACAGGTACAATTAGCAAAGCTGTAGGGAAGACTGAAATGATTTTCAAACACACACACACACACGCATCCCTCCAGCATTGATTCAAGCCACATGTTTGTCTTTTGAAAGAGGCTGCGGTGGGATTATTCGGGCAAGATCCTCAGGAGTCCTTAAGCGATGATTTCTTCAGGCTGGGCTTCATTGTGGTCTCCATCTGTGGAGGATTTCTTATCTTACTCACTGCCTACTGCCTCCTAGAGAGAAAGGTATGCTCTCCCTCTACAAATGTATAGACATAAACGCAAATAGAGAATTTTTATGTAGGTCCAGAACATTTATACACAATACAATGTGATAAAATTTCATTAGGTAAAATAAGCAATGATTTTCAATGTGTTTGACCACTTGTCAGCAACTTTCAATATGAGTAAAGTTTTTTTATATATATATATATATATATATATTCTTTTGCTGACATATATGTGTGAGAGGCAGTGATAAACATAATTTTGAGTTATTGCAAAGGCTTGGCAATCTTCTATGTAGTGTATCACGATGAAAGACCTCCAGCCAGCACACTGTTCTTCACCTCAATCTGGTATTGATTTGTGATGTGTAAGGTGTGTATGCGTAACACCAGAAAACCTTTAGTTCTTATAGAAGTTGGGTTGGACTATTAATAATTTTTAAAGATAAAAAGAGAGAAAAAAGAAGCCTTATGCATTTTTTTAATGTAGAAGTTAAAATAAAGCCATTTTAAAAAAAAAAGATTGGTTGAAGCATGCAGAAATGCAACTAAATTGATTGTTTTTCATTGTGGAAATATTCTCACATTATCAAAAAAAATGAAGTATTAAGTAATGTAAAAATGTAATTACTTTGTTGCAGTTTTGTCGGCTAAATGTTGATGCAGAAATTCATTCCAGATTATTCGGTCTGCTATTTAGCAAACCAGAAAGGGTCGTTTTACAATATATGCTAGTTCTCACTGATGAAAAGCAGTCCCACAGCATGATGCTATTATCACCTTACTGAACTTCTCTGTAGATATCAGAGGTGTTTCGCCACAAGTATGACTCTGAATTTTGACTTAAAGGCTTACAGAGTGTTCACTTTCAGGACAATTTAAAGCAACCTAGTCTCATAAAATACGTACCTCTGTGCACTCTTTGTGCAACACCATTTTTATGCACCTTAGTGCATGTTTTGTCACAGTTTCAAAGAGAAATTTCCACTGAGTGGCGCTAAAACACAGGTTCAATTCTTGAACCCTGGCACATTTTATTACATATACATACAGTATATGTATTGTGGTGGTTCAGAATTGAAATATCCAGGGACTGTTGCTAAAAGTTAATGCTCTATCATGTTGGAAATAAGCCCTACACCAAATCCAACCCTTAACCTACCCGATTGTGTTAACAAATGCAAAACTGACATACACATTTGTTGATGCAACCATGCCATTTCAACTTCCTTTTACACAGATTTGAACTGTAGTTACATGGGATTTGAACCAGAGCTCCTCGCCTCTCAAATACGTCTCTTTACTCTGTGAGCTACCCAACAAACCTACTGTCTATGAAAACCCATAGATATGTAGCTGGATATATGTGATGCTAACATTCAAAAGCATCAGATTTCAAATATCCCAGCATATTAATATTGTTTTGAACTCATAACATGATATTCTTCACGTAATTATGTTTTATTAATCAAAACTTGGTGTCGGAGTTTTACTGCCTCTAGTGTTCATTTCCTTTGGAAACTGCAGTGATATGTACTTATTGGTACGTATTTCATGTCTCGCCTAAAAGTGCACCCAGGTACGTTTATGCCATGAGACCAAGGTAGGTTTAAATGTACTTTAAAAAAAACAAAAAACATTTTTGTAACAATATGCAAAAGTTGACAAACATACTAATGCACTTATAAAGTTCTCGATTATACATTTATATCTTACATGTACTAAATTACAGCTAAGATCACCACAATTGTTCAATTACACATATATTCAAACACAGGTTTCAGTAGAAATGGCTTTCAAGTAGATTTTTATAGTAGTCAACTTTTGAAGTGGAT
Organism: Enteromius argenteus; assembly: GCA_032357425.1. Classification (NCBI taxonomy): domain Eukaryota; kingdom Metazoa; phylum Chordata; class Actinopteri; order Cypriniformes; family Cyprinidae; genus Enteromius; species Enteromius argenteus. Next base: position 16,434,118 of record JAUCMR010000160.1, read on the forward strand.
CAAAATAGTTAATCAAAGTTGTCCTAAGATGAGAATGCATTTTGATTTTAGGACAACTGATGAAAGTTATGATCCACTTCAAATTTTGACTAGTTCACCATCAATGCTGGTCAGTACATCAGGCACTCTAACCAACAGAAGACAATCAAAGTAATAGTGAGTTCTGTTAACATAGAGTTTAGTGTCTGAAAACATTAATTTTACACTTTTTCTAAATGAAATTGTTCTTGCAGTTTCCTGCTAATGAAGCCATCAAGACATATATTTTTCAGCAGATATTATTATAGCACTATTAGCTTGTCTCTCTCAAGTATATTATGAGCTCTCTAAATAGTTATTTAAAGACCCAATGAAAGACCCAATGAAATGACAGTTTTCCTTAAATCATCCAATATGTGTTAATTAGCATCGCTTTTCATCTCACGGCCAGTTGCTCAGCTGGAGCGAGCAGATTTTGAAGGCAGTCACCTGTCCCATAAATTTGAGTGTTTTAGATAAAAAGCTGTCTAATTGGCTGATGCACATTTTCCAGTCAGCCTTTTATTTTAAAGGAATACTTCTCCATTAACAGCTATTGAAAGCTAGCTATGTAGTCTGATGTACAGATGTTTCTATATTATTCTTTATTATTGTATAGATGTTTTTGCCAGTGTTCAATTTCTGTAGGCCTCTTAATGGTGTGAGACGGATTTGGAATGGATTTTTAGCTATTTCTGTTGCCTTGTTAAAACTTAACACTAGAGGCAGAAATATCTTAAGCCAGATACAAACAGATTTTTCTGGTATCTTACGCCCATCATCATTAGGTCAGTTGTAGCACGCAGAGTACTTAAAATCTTTAAGCTCATACTTACATCTTTAACTGCGTTTTAAAGAGAATCACGAAAAGCAAAAAGCACAAAATGAAGGATTTGTTGAATACGTAACGATGACATAATTTATGCATTATGTTTCCTCAACAGAAGCTTAAGCGTCAGCTTCACAGAACAACAATGCCATCAGACTGGGGGTAACTTTGTGTTTTATCCTTTTCATCCATTTTTGCTGTTTTTATGTTGTCATATATACATTTCTTATATTGGAATGTTTTGTACAAGCTATGACCTAAAACTATGCATCTGTCCAAGGAATATCTAAATTTTTCTTACAGATTAAATGTTGTTGAAAACTATGAAATCCAAGAGGAAGCATGTAAGTATAACCTCACTGTTAAAAAAAAAAAGATTTGCTGTAGTTATGCAGCTGAATGCCAGTAACTTACTGTAAATTTATTTTTATCGAATTTATTGGCAACAGTTTGTTCAAAGATAAATGAACATTAAACATGAAAAAGTCTTTATCTTTATAGAATAAAACTATTAAAGCCTGCCTCATGCAAAACATTCTGGGAACCAGAAATCCTCATCAACCTTTTTCAGTTTTTTTCTGATGTTGGTTCCCAGAAATGCTTTGCATAAGGCTGTTATTTGATTTATTTTTTCTTGTAATGATAAAGACTTTTTAACGTTTAATGTTCATTTATCTTCGAACAAACTTTTGACGTAAATAACATACATTTAAATCTACAGTAAGTTACCGGCATTCAGCTGCTAGTAATACTGTAATTTCTACAGGAATTTTTTCAGTGTATGATTAAATAGTAAATTTACTATGAGTTCACAATATCAAAAGTGACAATAAAAATAAGTAGCGATATACATCCTCTAGTAGTGAACAGATATTATGTGACACTTGGGTTGGCATTTGATTTATCATTATTTCTTCCTTATACCTGCCCTGACTTAACTGAGGCACAGTATTTCAGCCATTATTCTCAGTACAGATAGAGGTCAGTGGGCCTGGAAAAAACTTGAAACATGATTTAATATTATACACAATAAGTGATTAAAAACAATTTATGGTTAATTGTTTGAACCTTTATACTCTTACTAGGTTTCCCAAAACTGTCGAAAAGTTGATTAAAAATGAATTCATCAAATGTAAAAATAAAAACAAGCAAACAATAAATACATAAGTATACTAAAATGTGAAATGTATTTTGTATATGTATATGTTTTATATAGTGCTGTCAAATGATTAATTGCAATTATCACATCCAAAATAAAAGTTTTTGTTTACGTAATATATTTCTGTGTACTGCGTGTATTTATTATGTGTATGTAAACACACACCCGCAAGTATACATTTAAAAAAAAAAAAAAGTTTATATTTTACATATATATATATGTGTGTGTGTGTGTGTGTAAATTTATATATTTTCTATATATGTATAGTGCATGTTTGTGTATTTGTATCTACATAAATATACAGAGTACACACATATACTATGTAAACAAAAACTTTATTTTGGATGTGATTAATCACAATTAATTACAGTCTTTACACTTCTTTAAAATAACTTTTACACTCATATATTTATTTCTCCTTCTCATCTTTTACAGATGAGATGAATGACCGACGGACACAGCTTGGCTCACACCTCTCCACTGTCTTCTAACTGGATGCTCACAAGAGAGTATAAATAGAATATGTACTTCAGGAAGAGCACGACCATGAACAGAGGAAACAGAATTTACTGAAGATAAACTTCTGATTTGTCAAGATAAATCATATGCTTTGGACGTTGTACATATGTACATGTGCATATTATTACTAACATCTATTTCTGGACTACTGGAAAAATCTAAGTAAATCTAAGTAATCTCACAGTAAAGGCTAAGTTCCAAGAAATTACGGATGTATTACGGATGTAATCAACAATAGATCCTCTGCAGTGAATGGGTGCCGTCACAATAAGAGTTTAAACAGCTCATACAAACATCACAATATTTCAAAAGAGGACTCCAGTCCGTTAATTGATGGCTTTTAAATCAAAAAGCTTTGCTTGAAAAAAAAAAAATTTGGTGAACTATTGCTTTAAGATAACACTGTCTCACTTGTCTGCCTATTTTCCAAAGATGTCAAAAATTTTTATCATGCTGACTTGAAAACTCTGTTTGACCTGACAACAGTACATTTTAAGGGCAATTTTGCTTACCTAAATTTTGTTTCATATGGGGAATTACTTTTGGTTTTCCATAGCCAAAATCCAAGCAGGATGGCATATTATCTACTATAACAAAATAAAACAATTCCAGACATGTTTCCGGGCGACCCACTTAAGCATTTTGTTTCTGTCTGTTAGTTGTGTGTGTCACCATTTGACTAAGGCATTAAACATGAACAGATTTCTCTCTAAATTAAAAACAAAGAAATATGGTCGAGATTTTCAGACATCTGCTAAAGATTAGAACAAGTCAGTCATCTCAGTAAAAAGGAAGAGCTTATATTTAGCAGGAAAACAGGACGTAGCATCTTGTGAACGAAATTTGAAGGCTTGCTCTTGCTGCTGTCGGAATGCATGCAAGAACAAGAGCAAGTAATTATTAATTTATCAATTAAATAATAAGAGGATACAGGGTTGGTTCACACAGGGTTGATTTCGGTCTTCTCTCTAAAAGTTTACAATATTATAAAACTAATATTCTGTACTCTATTGTTTAAATGTTTTGGGTTTTTTGAAAGGAATTACTATGTTTGTTCAGCAAGGATGCATTAAATTGATCAAAGGTGACAGTAAAGCGCATGGCAAATCATTGTTATAATTGGCATTTTGTCAAATGACTTTAAAGGATGTTCAGCGTTTCTTGATTTTGCATTTGCACACTGGCTTATATCAATAAAGTGCACATACATCTGCAATGAATCTGTTAAAAAGTGCTTCACCTGGAAAGTATCTGATAAACGTCTTTAAAAAGTCAGTCAATTTTATATTCATTCTAAATCACAAACATCTTAAAAACCTTTTCTAAAATATCTAAACACTAACAAAGACGTCTGTAAATATGTTTACAACATCAAATAAGACCAATGACAAAGAATTGTGAACCAATTGTGCAATTAATTGCACTTCTGCAAGTAATTCTCATTCTTTCCCACATGTTCCATTTCCACCTTTATCACATATGTTTGTGAACATCAAAGTGCTGTTTTTGATAACCGCTGGTGTTTTTCACATGGATTTTTCCTGTAGAGCATTGTTGTTCTGCTAGTCACAAGGAAAAACAGCGTTTTACTCTCCATTATTAGGAAACTCTGTTGTTGACCACTTCCTGTGTTCCTAGTATCAAACAGAATTTTGGTATTCCTAATATTTTGGATTGACATTGTTTTTTTATGTCTAGTGGAAGGGTTATGCTTACGTTGTGATACTCTCTAAAACAGCGAAAGACGTAATTCAGGGGAGAAGAATAATAGAGTTAAATTATGTTAGTTTTGTTTCTTTGCACAAAAAAAGTATTCTCCTAGTGTTGCAAAACTGAAGTTGAGCCACTGATGTCACATGGACTGTTTTACCAATGTTTTTAGTATGTTCCTGGATCTGGGATCATTTCAGTCATATTGCCGTCTATGGAGGGTCGGATGGCTCTCTGATATCATCAAAAATATCTAAATTTGTGTTCCGAAGATGAACAACATGAGTAATAAATTACATAATTTTCATTTTTGGTTGAACTTACCCTTTAAGAGGAGTGTCTTAAATATCATTTCCAAAACATCAAATGTGGCAGATGCTTATGATGCTATGGAAGAGAGGGGAAAAAACGGTCACAGCTATCTCTGGAGGTCTTCTTCTCAGTAAACAAAGCTAAAAAACAATGCTTTTAAAAAAAATTCTGATTCAGTCCTATGTGAAGATGTAACTACAATACATTCTGTGCTTCTCACAGCCGTTTTTACACTGAATTTCCACAAAAAACAAAACAAAACACCCAATTGCTATTCAAAACTAACACAAAACTCACCCAATCATGTTTTACGGGAGTCCCTCAGTTAAAATAGTTCCAAGGGGTAAAATATGATTTTTTTGTAGTGGTTCCCCTGGTAAAATTTTAATTGCAGGGGCTAAATATCAGATTTTTGAGGTCACTTTAATCTGCGGACATAAAAAAAAACACCCCACGGCAATACTGTTAAAGTAGCCCTACTCCAAGTAAAAACTGTGCAGGAATTTTGGTATCAGCGGCTTCCAGTTGTTTTGGCTGTACAATAACGTCTCTGGTTACTGTCGTAACCTCACTTCTCAGAGTGGGAATGACACATTGTGGAGCTTCTTGCTTATGGAAACTTCCCTTCCAGCTTTTCCTGAAGTCCTATTGGCTCATGTCAGTCCAATTGGCTGGCCAATTGTCACTAAGTATGCATCACACACAAACCCGAGAGAGCTCAATACTCTTGAGGACCCAATGTTAAAAGGGCATTTTAAACTTTGTCTCATGTGCAGTCATGATAGCATCCACAATCCAGAGGGAAAGTCTTTGTTTTGGCATAGCCCGGCTTTTTTAATACAATCATCATAGCACACAAAAAGCTGGTCAGACTTCAGAAAGCTGGCCAAACAGTCAATGTAACTCCTCAAAGCCCTGACAGGACACACCGAAATCTGACTAGATAACAATTTAGACACATAGCCCAGTCTCGTCTGAAGAGTGATACTGCAGTCACCGGTTATCAAATGAATGTAATCGCTGTCCACAGAAAACATGTAAATCCCCTATATATTTAGTCGAAGCAAGGGCAAAAAGAAGTGCAGTTTTGAGAGACAGCTCCTCCTTAGCAATGGATGCTAAAGGCTTATATAACACCACCTCTAGGTCCCAGGCCTGAACTGAAGGAGCACCCGGGGGATGCAATCTCCACACCACCCTATGAAATCTCACCACCAGTGTGTTCCTATACTGATCGATCGCCTGCCCAGTGTGGAATGAAACAAGGCAATAGCAGTCACATAGACTTTTAGTGTTGATGGTAGACACCCACTATCCAGCCTGTACTGCAGAAAAGAGAACATCTGACAAAAAGCTGGGTCAATACGAGCATCACGGCACCACTTGAGCTTGCGCTTCCAAAAGCATGCGTTAGAATGCAGGGCGCTCAGCAGCCACACATGAGGGCTCAATAGCTATCTGGATGCGAAAGTGTCTCTATGAACACACATCAGTCCCTGGGGCGAATTTGTGCCAATATGGAATATTTGAAATATGTATGTTTCAGCATTGTCATACTAAGCAGATGCTTGCAAAGCACTCTGTTGATGGGCCTGAGATCTAGAAAAGGGTAAAGGCCACATTAGGCCACGACTGCACCCACACTTTGGCATACTTTTGAGTGCTCAGTGATGTACTCCACGGTATCACCAAAGAGATCAGAGGGAGTTACCACGGCATTAAGCAGAACTTTACAGTCTACACCTTTGAGGTTAGCTAGGTTCAACCATAGGTGCATCATAAAGCCCATAGCTTTACCAATCGCCTCAGCAGCGTGCTTCATGGCCATCAGAGTGAAGTCCATCGCCACATCACATCATCAAGGTGGGCGGTGGTCCTGCACAGCTTAGAGGGGAGACTGACATTCAAGTTCAGGATCATGGCTGCTGCAAGACACAGGTGTACGGCAACGGTTTCCTTATTGGGGAGATTCCTCTAATGCCTCCTCAGCATGGGCTAAGCCCAGGCAGGTGACGCAATGCTTGTGTTGATTAGGCAGTTCTATTGGTCCCACACGTCTTATCAATAAATCATTCTCCATGCTATTCAGAAGTGAAGCAAGCAAGTTAAGGAGAACATTCTGACAGAAATGGTACATTTATACTGCCTCTTTCAATCTCATCAATATTTGCACGCAATGCATGTGTCGCAACAAATGACCGGTCAATTGGATTGGTGTGCACCAACAGGACCTTCAGAAGTTGGAAGGAGTTTCTATAAGCAGAGAAGCTCTGCTGGAAAAATAAGGTAAATTCTTGATTTGAACAGTTTTTAACTGATACCCTTATGAAAAAGAAGTGTGTAACTGTACAAAACAGCTTGTTTTGCTGCTTGATGTTTCAAAATTGGTGTTTCTTACCATATTAACAGATTGCATTAATTATGAACACACTGGTTTGTGCAAACCATTTTATTTTTATTTTTTGAAAAATAAGGTACTTCCAGATAATATTTTAACATGAACACAAAATAAGATATTTAAAAGAACGCAGTAACCAGACAGTTGCTAGTAGACTTTAAGAATTTTCCCCATTCTATGGAAGTAAACGCAACTTGTTTGGTTACCAACATTCTTCAAAATAGCATCTATTATATTATATATATATTTTATTAAACTAATACATGTTTGGAACATCTTGAGGTGAACTTCCCCTTTTTTCATTTCTACCGATACTTGTATGCCAAGTATTTAAATATGTTGCTAAAAGGTAGCATTAATATAATAAGTTATTCAAATGATCATAAAATGTATGCAAACCACTGAAGCAGTTTTTTTTTTATCTCCTCAGATTTGGAAAATGAGGCAGCCTCTATTCTCTGCATAAGCTGCAAAATTTGTTTTTCAGACTCACTGAGATGACTCAGAATGACTGGCAGATCATGAGGTGTCTTTGAAATCAGGCCGATTTAATGTCAGGTTTGATTTACACCCACAGATGGGGTGCAGGATTCCTCAAAGGCAGTAGCTGGATACACTGAGCCAAAAACCCCATCTTGGCTGCTAACATTATGTCAAGGTCTGTGGGGTTCTGGACACAGTAGTCTCACAGATGTCCGGTCCACTGAGAGCTGATGTCAAAGCTGAATGTTTGAACATTCTGTCCTCTTTTAGTAAATGTTTCAGTAATCTGCATTCAACCAACACTAAGGTTTTAATGAACACCCAAACCTTTTCCTTTGTTGTTTTAGAAACTCAAATAATGTTTCTGCAGTCACAAAAATCTTGATATTATCATTATGTTTTTGCCTGTACAATAAAAGTACTAAAAATGGTTATCAACATGCTTAAAAATATCTTCCTTTATATTCTGGAGAAGAAACACATGCTGAATTGGAACAACATTACGGTCAATAAATGATGAGAATTTTTATTTATGGGTAAACTATCCCATTAAAAGTCTTTCTGAAAAATTAATTCTGACTGAGTGAAAGGTGTGCCTTTAAACACAAGTCTTGTATCCTGCCATGCAGAAACAGATATTTTAGTCAGGACACATCCTATTTGACCTTATGTACCCCACAATGTCTGGGAATGTTGGAAAATTGCCTATGGCGGAGCTGGTTCATCCTGGCATTGGAAGAGAAGGTTTGGCTTTAGCTGCTCAGATTTGAGCTGTACTTTGCGAGGCAAATTCCCAAGGTTTCAGCGCAGCTCAAATAAAGCACATTAACTGGCTATACAAGAAAGATTAAATGCAATACTTCATTAAGCTTCAATACTCCATTATGGGATTTTGGAATTTATTCTAATGTTATCAAAGTGGATAGGGGGCTCAAAGTGATTTACAAGTTCACTCAAATATTATTCCAAACCCTGTATTACTTTTTTTTTTTTTTACTAACATCGTACGAACATCTCCCTCTAGAGGTGCTCTGCTCATAATAAAACATGTCTACCAACCCTTCGTAACAGCATGAAAACAAACACAGAACTCAAGTTTTACACAGTGTTGTGAAAGTCATTTAATCAGTAGAAGATTTTAGAAAAATCAATCCTTGATTATGAAAAGTTATAAATTCAAAGATGTTTTAGAAAGCTAAATAGCTCAAGTAGACTGTCCAGAAGAAAAAAAAAAACACAATTTTTTTTTGGTTGTCTTTTGTTGCTTAAAAATGAAGAAACAAAGGAAAATGAACCAGTAGTTCACAACACAATGTCTGTCATGGAAAGACGAAGACCAATGAAAATTTTAACTTGAAGACCAAACAGCTCAAGAAACTCAAACAAAGAGAAAGACGCTCAAATACCTTTAAAAAAAACGCCAGAATCTCCTTCAAAACCGGTTTTCAGGAGTCAAGAGCTCATCTAGAGAGGGCGACGGTGTTACAGGTTTTCACTTATCAATAGACCACTGTACATAAAGCTGAGAGCTGGTCTGAAGCTTGCGAAATGCAGAGAGGGTGATTCTAACCGCAGAAGAACACCCCTGCTAAAATACAATACAGTCCAACTGTGGAATCTAACTTCATACATTAGGTGGCCCTCCATGACAGGACTGCCTCTGTTCATTTGGGAAGGGGTGTAGGGTAAGCGTACGGATCTGGACAAAGCGGGGTCAGCAGGGGTCACTCCGTGGATCACCGGTGCATGGGCCTCAGGGGCTCTGTGGCTGTGGCAGCATCTGGAAATAGGTTATGATACGTAGGGAGAGGCACGTAGGCAGCTGTGATCATTTTACCTGGTAAAGGGAAGGAGAGTGGGATTAATGTCGTACATAACAAGACAAGACTCTCAACAAAGAGAAAAGATTGGTAAATGAGAGAAAACGAGATGGGTTTACCTGCAAACCACCGGCCGTGCAGGGCACTGACAACAGCCATTGCTACTGGGATGGTTGGACATTTTACATAAACATTACCCTGCCAAACAAGAGTAAAAATTAGGCTTTTTGGGATTAAAAAAAAAAAAGACAGGCAGCCTTTTTGAACTCTAGAATGTAGGGGTGATTCTAAAAAAACATGTTCAGATCACATTTTACCCCAAAATCTCACACGCTAATTTGCATTTTTTATTTGATTGACCTTATCATTAACTAATAGAGTGTGATATTCATTTCAATTAATTATGACAAATATGCATATCCCCCTAAATTCTCACAACCATAATGGGTCTGGAATTATTTTATAATTGCTATATATTCGCTATATGGTAATTTTAATAAATAATAATAATAAAAAAAAGAAAAAGTAAAAAAAAGTGTGTATATATTTATTTGTTTATTATTTTGTTTTTTCATTAAAATGGACTCAAAAGAAAAAAAAAAAAAATGTTTTTAGCCACTGTATGAATGTGATGACTTACTTGAGCAGAGTTCTTGTCGACGTATATGTGAACAATACCCCCGTGTTTTCTGCACTCTTCGATGACATCATCTTTTATCTCCAGGTCCCAGCCAGGTTCGTTTTCCCTACACAACAAGACATTTTATTATATATATTTTTTTTATTCAACAGTACATACGCTATATTGTCAAGGATAGTTTTAATAATGAATGCAACTCACATCTGTGGACTGAACATGTTGGAGAGCTGCAAACAGTGTGTAGCCAGTGGCTGGCTTGGAAGGTTCATAGCTTGGTTCATCCCGGGACTGGGAACAACAGGTTGTGTGGTAGAGGCTGTCAGTGGTACAAAAAACATACATAACTGTCACTGTAAAAGCCTTTTTACATTAAAATTCGGCTTGAGTATTTGGAGCAATGACACATTTTTGAATCGAAACAATAGATTCCTATAGGGTTATTCACACCAGGTGCGATCTTTTTTCATTCTGGGTGCCGTTTCCCTGTCACTCAATGACGAAACAGGCTATCCAATTAGATTTGTTTGTTTTGAAAAACCAGTATAAACAAAACACCTTAAAAAAAAACATATACGAGATACAAGATACAACACATTGTTGGTTGGCGCCACCTAGTGTGCAGGCTTGAATTAGCAGAAGACAATTAATCATTTTGTGCTCCGGTGAAAGCACTATTTGCCTGTGATTCGTCTTGCTTTTTTATATCGCAATCAGTGTGAAATGGCCTTAAGCCTTCTGAAGAAAAAAATAAATGGCGGGAACAAGACAGCAGCTCAGCTAGCTCGTATTTGTCAAATCGCCCCTGGAGGCAAATTCTCAAGACTTCAGTTTACTTCAAATTCCATCAACTTAACGGATTCTAAGACTGGAACATTAAAATGATTGAAAGACACACCATTTGCCAGATTTCCAAATGCCACAGAGCCGCTCATCTGTAATGCCTGCTTAGCAGCAGCAGGAATCTGCAGTCCTGTACCTAAAAACATCCCAGAGATACGCATGCATGAGTTTATTACATGGAATAATAACAAATACACAAGTAGTTTGAATCAGTCATTGGTACATCTGAGCAAGTGTTCAATCTGTACCTTCTGCGAGTCTTGCCATCAGCTGAAGCCGACCTGTTGTGCCCAAGTCAATGCCAGTTCTCTCCAGTTCATCACTGTCCAAGAAGGAGCTTGCAGACGAGGCATCCGAACGCTCGGTAACATGACCCACCTTCATTGGCCGTCCGGCAAGCTCGAAACCATTTAGCTGCTCCAGGGCTTTTTTAGCACATTCTGCATCTGCAAACTGCACAAACAGACAGCTAATCGGCATTGGATTTATGACACAATGGCAAAATAGAACTGTCCTTGTCTTTCTGAAATGAAGTTTTTGCATTATGTTGATACAGTTATGAATATATAGTGTTTCCATCGCCAAACTCGCAATGAGGAAAGCAGGATTAACTAAAATAAATCCAAAATCACAATTTGGCATAGTGTGAACACATATCTATAATCATAGAAGTATATATATATATATATATATATATATATATATATGTAAACAATTATAGTTACTACTATCATACTGATAATCAAACTAAATCTTTTTGGCCCTAAAATCACAAAAACTGCAAAAACTACTAACATCCATGAAGACAGTAACAATAAAGAAGAACCAAGATGTCTGACTATTCATCCACTGATTATCTATTCAATCAGATGAATAAAATGTCAAATATGGCTCCTTAAACCTCATTAAATTTGCATTTTGATGAACTCACTGATATGAAGCCGTATCCTTTCGACCTGCCAGTCTCACTGTCCATCATTAGCTGGATGCCCTCAATCTGAAAGGAGGGGGGGGAAAAAACAGCAGTTAAATAGCAGATTCACTAGTTTTATCTTGGTTTAGCTGTTTATTTATGCACCTAAAACCATTTCAAATTCTAGCCGCACCTTTCCAAACGGCTCAAAAATGCCCCTGAGCATGTCTTCAGTTATATTGAAGTGCAGGGAGCCCACGTACAGCCGCATTGGTCCTGCACCGCCTCTCTGGAGCATGCTGGCCATGGCTGCTGCCCTGTTCTTCTCTGCCTAAAATACACAAACAATTCAACAAAATGATTCACATGCACTGGATTAGGAAGCTGACAATTTGCTGTGTGTTAATGCTCTGACCTGTGAAGCCTGGACTATGATAGGTACTCCCAGAACCCTCTGCCCCGTCAGGCCGATCGCAAGCGGTACCGATGTCGCCTCCACAAACTCAATGTATGCAATGCCTTTCGACCTCCGAGAGTTTCTATCAGAGATCATCCTTACGTCACGGACCTTAAACGATGGATAGTTCTCATGTGTTTATGTATCATTTAACATCAGAAAATAGAAAGTAAAGAAAGTTAATCACAACTAAGTGCATTTTAATCAAAGGGAATCATACTTTTCCCACTGCAGAGAAAAACTCTTCCAGATCTCTGGGTCTAATTCTGGCAGCGAGCTGCATGCAGAACACTGTGCGGGCGTCTCTCTCCTCTGGGCTCAGATTATCTATCGGTTGCCTGTTAGAAGAAACACACAGGTCATCAACCACTGAAATACAAATCATTCCCTCTGGAAATAAAGCTTATGACCTTAAATTAATCTCCAATGGACATTCCTACAACATAAACCATTTTCTAACCATAAAGATTATGGTCATTCCATAAAGTTAAAATTAGATTGTCCATGACTTTAAACAGAATATATAATTTTTACATACACGTTACGCTAAAATAAACATACTATTCTTTATTAAAATTACATTATTTTTATTGACTATATTGAAAAACATTAATGAATTAAATAAATTGCACAATTATGTATGTAGACCTTACAGCAAGTTTACTGAGAGCTGTAGGCTTGATATACGATATAGTTACTGTGAGGCAGCAGAGTTAAAAGTGCCTCTAACACCTTTTAAAAATAACTGTACCCACTTCCTCTTCTCAGTTTAAGTGCATCAAGATGGCAGATTTCTCCTTGCCTCTTCTTAGTGTCATATAAAATAACATGTCACATGCGTTTATGGAACAAGTTCTTAAAAGCACCATGTTTTCTTAATCAAAAGAATAGATTTCCTTTATAAAGAGACATTTGTGCACTGGAAAGGTTCCATGGATGTTATACTTTCCTCATGGAACCATCAGTGCCAATTAAAAACCTTTTATTTCAATACTAGAGAAGAGTCAGACGGTGATGAGCATCTTACCTGACAGGGCTTTTGTCCTTCTTAAACGGGCTTCTGCTCCGAGAGCGCTTGCGACTAGAATCAGAATACTCCGTCAGTTTGTGTTTCTCACACATCTGTGTATGATTACTTAACACAGACACACACATCAGCACACATTCAGCACACAACAGGCAGCAAGAGTCACAGATGAGGTCACCTGTGTTTGGCGAAATGTTGTGGGCCGGTCTTCCCTCCGGGACCACCATTTAATTTCGGGCCCATACTATGACATAAAACAAGGGTTTGTCTAAGCGTTAAGTCAGTTAACTTTCAACCATCACGACCATGTGAGGGCTACTACATACTGGTGCAGGAGGGCAAGCATCAAATGGAAACCCAATGCAAGTCATGGCAAACCTATGGATTCCTAAACTTTTTATTATTGATAGGGTAAAAAACAGACATATCATACATGAGTTATGTGATGGCATTGGTAGAAATCACAAGTGTGATTTCAGCTTCTTTGTAAATCATGTTAAACAGCCAAATTTAAATGAAAAACTACACTACCCATAACCCTAACCTTCTTTTCCATTCTATTCAATTCAATGCAACAATGGTCACTTCAAAAGTGAGAGATCAATGATTCCTCTCTAAGGGCATTATATTATATTATGATAAATATCTGAAGAAAAAAAAAATATTTTTCCAATCATAATTACTGAAGAAGTGGGTGGTCACTGCTTGCTGAATCATGTAATTGTAACTGGCCAATGAACTTGTGGTCAATGTGGCCCCCGTGAACCAGAACACAGTAGGCCTGGATGGACGTCGCCTCCAGGTTTTCTATTCTGAGAATTCCTCAAAACAAGCACCAGGCATCTTCAAAAGCATTGCAATGTGCCACAGCGTAAAGAAATGTAAGATTCAAGTACTTCTGCATTCTTAGCAAAGCAGATGCACATTTAGCAAGACACCAACCACTCTCTAGTTACACCAAACTAAATCATGTTTCACAAATACACAACATGTGGAAATATTCAAACTGGTCCATGGTCTGTGAAAAAAAAAGGTAAATTCTGTCATCATTTAATCGCCCTCATGTCGTATGACTTCAACTCATCTAACATACAGTAGAGCTCATGTGATCTGGTAAACGGAAGTTTAATTGTGCTTGCTTGCTGGGTAAAACCAAAGTCCCTTTTAAGGAAAGTCTTTACTTTAGCCGCCATATTTGCAACGGCTCCGGGCAGCTCAGAACATCTTAAAATCAGCAACAAAATCTGAAATTAACTGCCCCATGAATGTTGTTTCTTATGCTCAAATAGCATTTAAAAATCGTATCTTTCAGGCTAGACCAGCCAATGCGCATGCGTAGCTTCAACACACTTATGACTGAAGATGCGTGAACTGTCTTTATATTTCTATAATCTTTGATAAATCCAATGAGGTTTGTACAGTTGAGCTTACATTAATCATATTTTATAACTATATACAAGTGCGTTCATCAATGTTTATATGGGAATAAAGGCCTAAACGAAACGTTGAGTGCATGTTTCTTTGGAAGTCTTGAATTAAACTGCAAAATTTATATTGATTACTTTTATGTCTTTATGAATGTTTTGAAGCTTAAACATTTAGTTTGAAAGGACCAAAAGGATTAAAAGATTTCAAAAATGTCTTCATTTGTGTTAGTCGTATAAGTTTTGAAATCACTTGAGGGTGAGCAAATGATGAGAGAATTTTCATTTCTTAAACTATTTTACTGTGCTGTTGATGACGAGTGTCATCTGAATTCTGAACGCTGACCTACATATAATAACATATAGGCCCGGTTTCACAAACGGGGCTTAGCTTAAGCCAGGACTAGGCATTAGTTAAATTAAGATATTTAAGCAACTTTTACAAAAATGCCTTATAAGAAAATATTACAGGTGTGTATCTTAACACAGAACAATGACACTGACATGTTTTAAGATATGTCAGAGCAAGATATTTTTATCTGAGACAGCTCAAACATGCAATTTAGTCTGGGACTAGCTTAAGCCTTCTCTGTGAAACTGGGGGATAGCCTCTAAACAGAAAAATCAAGGGTTAACTTACAAGGGGCTTTTGCGTCCACGAAAACGTCCACCACGTTCCTTGCTGCGTGATCGCGACCGCTTGTGTTCTCTGCTCCGTGAACTTTTCCGTTCGCGGCTGCGGCTCCTGCGTTGCTCGCGGCTCTTCTTACGGCCCCCGCTTCTACTCCGCTGCCGACCTGGGCTCGGACTACGACTGCCACTGCGTCTTTTCCTATGTAAAAAAAACAAATCCATTCATTACCAACTTGTGTACTTAATTTACCTGAAAAGCAGAATGATAAAAATACTAAAGTTTTTTTTGCTTACTTTTTGCTGCGTTCCTCATTATGACCATTGGAGGACTTGCTTTCACCCTGAACAGGATTGATAAAAGAACATCATGAGGATGGAGAGGAAACATTGGAAACTGAGAGGGGAGGGGGATAAGAGAAAAGACAGAAATGCTACTGCTGTTGGCTCCTTTATAATAGATTGCTTGTGTTTTTCCTCGTTTTATCACTTAAAACGTGTACAAATTGAATATGATCAAATGGTCTGATGTAAACAGTTAGATGTTAGGGGCCTGTTTTTAACTTTTTTTGAAAACTGTCAGTTACGTTCAAGGTCTTGACATGCCAGGCCATGTGTTTTTAGGGTAGTATAGGTACCCTGCTATTTTTAGCCTAAGTCTTGTTGTTGTCATGCTATAGAGCTGCTAAAGGGCATTCCAGAGTGGAGGCTGTCAGTCCGTGTGATCTTCCCCAGTTTGCGCTGTTGGACTGTGAGAGCTCGATGCCATCTCTGTCTCACAGCTTGTCCTGAAGCAGACAGGGATTTACACGGCTTAGTCATATCGCCTCCCAAAAGACACCGCATCAAAGTCAGCCAAAAAAAGACACAACTTAACCTCATCAAAAGATTTTCAGGGATTTTTTCCGCATTTGTCTAATTTTCACAACTATTTTCTGTTAATTTAGGAAAAGACAAATAAGAATTCTATTTATATCTACCTTTACTGATAAAAATTGTTATTGGGTAATGCATTTTATAAATAGCAAACAGTTTTATGATATTACTAAGTGCATGCACAAACCAAATGCCAATGTCAACGGTTTTACAGACCATCAAAACACTGGGCAGAGAGACAGTATTCATATTTACAAACTTAAAATTCATTTCATAGAACAATTCTGCTCTTTTCAGGTTTGATCACCGAAGCTGGCCTTCAGTAAAGGTCAAGTACAGTCCAGGGCTTCAGGGTTTATATTCTTGACTCCAGGTCCAATGAGAAGGCTATAGCTACCGTATGAAATGCCATTTGCAATAAATTCTTAAAATACTTCCATGATATCAAGAATTTCTGAGTTTAACTTTTTTTTCCTTTTTTTAAACGTTGGGCAGGGATTGATTTTATCCGTTTACAACGTGAAATGTATAGTATGCACACCACCATTCAAATGTTTGCGGTAAGCAAGATTTTTCAAAGAAAAGTACGTATTAAATTGATCAAAAGCAACAGTAAATACAATGACTTTCAAATATTACTTTTTATCATGAAATACTGAAAAAAAGGAGCTGAACTGTTTTTAACATTGATAATAACAAGAAATGCTTCTTCAACAGCATTTCAGCATATAAGAATGATTACTGAAGACTGGAGAATGATGCTGAAAATTGTTTAATTCTATTAAAATAGAAAACAGTATTTAAATCTGCATTTTTAATCACATTGGTGAGCACGAGACTTCTTTTTAAAACATTATAAACAATCTTACCAACCACAGAAGTTTGAACAGCAATGTATTTTTTTTCTGCCACTGCATCAGATTTTGGTGACATGGCTGAAACCTGAATACTGTCTCTGCTCCATGTCACATTACGTTTCATCTATTGGCATTCATTCAACGTTAGGAAACCAAATTGATTTAAAGGTATATGGTGGCGGTCTATTTGTATTTTGGATCAAAGTACATTAATACATTGCGCAATTACTACCTTACTTTTTTTCACAGTTCACACTGGAATCAAAGATGTATTCAGGGGAGTAGAGGTGAGATATCATTAGGCAAGTCTATAAAGAGAGATAGATGGGCATTTATTTGTAATTCAGGATATCACACTATAAATCATAGCTCTCTCTCATTCACATGACAAAATCTTACACTTTAGTCAGGCACAGACAATAAAAGCAGGGTTTCTGAGTAGCCATATGAGTTCACTTCACACGAGTTCAATTCATACACAAATGAAAATGCTGTTATTGTTTATCCACCCATGTTTTCCCAAACCTTCATTCTAGTGAACATAAAAGGAGAAACTCTGAAATTCTGAATTTTATACCAATTAAAATGTATGGGTAAGGGGTATCACAACATTACAAACTTTAATCAGAAAAGACTGTGCACTTAATGGCATTAATGTGGACAAGAAGTACAATTATTAAGATTATTACTGATTAGTTTTTATTATATAATATTATTCCAATCATTTTAGAGCATAATTTAGAGACTTTTATATTTATAACGTAGTTTTTTTGTGAGGAATTTTTAAGGTTAATATGATCGTTGATCAGTGGGATGATATCTTCAATAAAATAATATACCACTGATTTACTGCCTTTTAAGTCAAAGCAGGTCTGTCTTTAATGGTTTAAATAATTTATCCATATCAAGAAATTTCCCTGTGGAAAACAAATAATTAATTCTATTTTTATATATTGGAACTTGACTACTGTACTCATAAAGAGTACAGTAAAAAAATAAATAAATAAATAAATCAGTCTTTTAGTTTCAGTCCTCATTCATTTCTCCCTTTGTGCTCATCATTAGAATGATATCCATACGGTTTGGAAAAGCATAAAGGTGAATAAATTATGACATATTTGTAATTTTGTTGAACTAATCCTTAAATGCCTACAAAAAAAAAAAAAAAAAGACTCGTCAACTTCCGGTCGTCCACCCACCTTCTTATAAGGAGCTTCCAGCATGGCCTCAACGTCGAAGTCATCCGCCATTCTGACCTGCTGAATATGAAAACAGCAACATACATTTTACAAACACAGCCAACCTGATGAGCTATAGCTGACGGTTCCGTTTAAGCACTCGTTTCATCGACATAGCAATCAAACAAAAGCCATCTTATCTTCCAGTCGAGCTGTGCTGCTGCTCGGTTCTGCAGTAAACGCTCTCGAAACAACAACAGCATTACATAAGCAGCTAATTTAGACCCCACACTCGTACCCACAGATGACAGAAAACGGCAATTTGCGTTATATTTCCATTTAATTCTCAGCCCGACTCTTAATTAGTCCAATAGCTAGCTGCTCGTTGGTTAAAAAAATAAGACAAAACATTACCTGGTTTTATTTCGCACTCCGGTTACCGTCGCGACCTCTTCGACGCGCGTGTTAAGTTTGACAGTAAACAGCTGTGAAACAAACGGTCCGATCCGCCTACAGACGAGCAAAACATACAACGAGTAATCATTCAAGAAAAAAACACTAATACCGATGTGTGTATCTGTGGATATTTAATAAGCTCAGTTCAGTTTGTCATGAGGTTTCCCTCACAAGACAACTTCCTGCTTTACCCAAAATGGACGCTGAGAGGGGCAGGGTTTCCTATCGTTTCGTAATGTAACGTTAGATAAAAGTCGAGGAGGAAAGGAGAATTTTGAGTTTCTGTTTTTCCTGTTTGGTTATATTCTTGTAGAATTTGCAGTGCTTTTGTTTCTTTAAATGTCACCCTTAATAGACACGCTCCGTTTATGCACATTCATTTGCAGAAACATGGTTAGCGCTTTGTAAACAAGGGCGGAGTCGTGATAATATCTAGAAAGGCTCGAATTAAATTGAATTTATACGAATAGGCTACTATTTATTATTTGTGTATCTGTAATTTTTAATGCATATAGGCCTAAATATAGAGTTTATTTTGTACTATGTTATAATATTAATTACTTAATTCAAAAGCATAATACTAGCCTAATGCCTTAAATGTTAGTAATATTGATAATGTTATTTTAGGGTATAGTTTGCTTCTCATTCTTACGGTAGTTCTTCACACATCTTTACGGCTGTCTGAAATATTTGTCCAAAGTAAAATTTAGGGATATTATTTAAAATAAAATCCTTTTTATTAAAATGTTTAATAAAATAGTTGACAGTTGATTTTTAAATAATGTTCATTACATGCTTAAAATGTAAAAATATAAAATTTTTATTTGATGACTATTCCCAGACCTCACAGCCATGATAAAGTCTTGTATGGAAGCTATAAAAGCGTTATATCTCATTCATGTTTAATACAATGTGCTACTTGTTGTTACTTATAATTATTAGAAAATTGTTTCTACACAATTTATTTTTTATAAAGTATAGTATAGTTATAAAAACACATTTGCAGGCCAATTTTTCTTTCTTGTTTTGAAAGAAATGTAACAAAATAATTCCATGTAATGTCACATTATTTAACTGCATGCATTTACAGCCTAACCTAATAATACAATAATAATATTCTCTCTATTATATGATTGTATATAATATAGATAATTTATTCACATATATGAATATCTATCTGTCTAAACAGACATGTAGAAGAGATGGGACATGACCCCAAAAAATACAATTCCACCTGTTAATTTATAACTTTTCATCAAGATAACATTCATCACCTGTAAATACACCGTAGTTCATATTTTACAGTTTTTGAACTGTTAATAGTTTAACTTTAATCCTGGTTATCTTATGTTCAGTGAGGGAGGTGTCCAATGTCACTCAATGTCAATCTGCATGTCTTCTCACAATACTCAGATATCGTTTATCATCCATTTGTAGAAACGAAGTGCACTTCATTGTATTGAGTGTACAAATTTTAAAGTATGTTTAACAAAAAAGGAAATGGAAGATGGAACAAACTAAAGTACATGTAAAGTACTGGATTATAATTTAAATATGCTTGATATTACATTTAAAGTTAATATATTTTTTTTAATTTACTAAATTGCAATGACATCATTACAATTTTCAAAATATATGACATACAAGTTTCAACAGAAATTATATTATAATATATTTTACTTACCACAAATGCTTGTCAGGACATTCGTCAGTACATATTTAACCACATTTAATTGTAAGTATATAAAGCTACATATAAAGATGTAGTTCAGTCATGCTTCAGTGGGTCAGAAAACACTAACTGCATTTAAAATGAATTTAAACTGTAATGCAAATTTAATTTAATTGCAAATAACATGAAATGGTGTCCGAAAACACAAGTTCACATCATAATTACTCTTTTTAAAAGTATGCTAAAGTGCAGCATACTTGTTTTTTTATATAAATGAAATTGGATTAAGTGGGATATAGAAATATTTGTTGATTCACAAAAAAAATTCTACAAATACAATATTTTATGAAAATCAAACATACACTTCATATATTTTGATACACAGTATACAAACCTCATCCCATCAAATATTAAACTATTTTTTGGGTAAATACAATCACAGTTAGCAAGTTACATAGTACTCAGTTCTGAAATTCACAACAGTCTGATGTTTATTCCTCTTACTCATGCTCAGTGTTATCCTTGCTTCATTCAGCATTATTTTTATTTGTTTCTCTGAGAACGTAGGACCATACGTCCTGTGGACCGTTTGCGCAGTTGTAATCTGGAGGAACATTAAAGAAGAGCTCATCGTCAAAGCATTTCTCATCGCAGGGGGAAGCCAGATACGGTAGCTTGAGTACCACACCAGTCAGCAAACCTCCCACTCCTGCCACCGCAATAGTCACGAACACGGCAGCCACCTGAAAGAGAGCCTGTTCCTTTGCGGTCCGACCCAAACCCGCTTCCAGGTCCGGGATCAATTCCTGCAACTCCGCTAGCAGAGGGTCTCCGTGCTGAGGGGCTCGATGGGAGAAGGTCTGGTAGAGACTGGGGCCGTACGTTTCCTCGGTCGCCAGAAGGATGGCGCAGATTCCTGCCAGGCTGGAAATGAGTCCTGTTAGGCCGTGAAGATTGTGTATGCCGCATTGATCCTGCAACCGCAGCCGGCGCGCCAAAAACGGGCTCAAGTATTTATATCCCAGCATGCACGCAATGCATCCCAGGATGCCCAGCACATAAGCAGCAGCCGGAGAAATCATCATGTCCACCGAAGCACCGACAGTTACGCCACCAGCCAGCGTTACATTCTGCACGTCGGCCATGCTGATCTTGCCGTTCTTGCTGAGCATGCTGGACAGGGCGAAGGCGGTGATGGTGGAGGCACTGAGACCTATAAACGTGTGGAGAACGGCTCGGTGCTGGTCGTCACCCTTGAAGGTCAGCGCTGAGTTGAAAGAGGGCCAGAACACCCAGAGGAACAGCGTTCCCATTACGGATAGCAGATCTGATTGGTAACTTGTCGTCTCTTTTGGGTGTCCTTCGTTTAGGCTGGGTCTGTACAGGACAAAGGTGACACCCAGGCCGAAGTAGCAGGCAAAAATGTGGATGAGGATCGAGCCACCAGCATCGTTGATCTTCAGGTACTTCAGTACAGCCCATTCTGTGACACCAAACACAGGGATCTCCAGCAAGGCCATGATCTGCACAATACACAATATTCAGAATGCGTATCCTAAGGCACACTACTAATAAAATGATTGATCTTGGTGATGTAAATGAAGTAAGAAAAGCATGACTGTTACACAATTTAGCCATCATAGAATGTACATGCACATTGTCTACATGGGGAGTATTTTAAATGGATAGTTCACTCAAAAAAAATTACAATTCAGTCATTAATTACTCTTATGTCATTCCAAAGACCTTTGTTCATCTTTAAAAAAAAGAAGAAGATATTTTTGATTAATTCTGAGAGCTTTCTGACCCTCCCATAGACAGGAAGGTTCCTGCCACAATCAAGGTGACAGTTAAATCAAACTGGCTGTTATTAAGCCTCTCGTTAAAAAAACGCAACTTGACCCCAAAGATCTAGTTAATTACAGACCGATCTCAAATCTCCCTTTT
>JAUCMR010000160.1:16485491-16497704 GCA_032357425.1 Enteromius argenteus
TAAAAAAAAAAAAAAAAAAAAATTATATATATATATATATATATATATATATATTATTACGTCTTCATCAACCTATATACACATTCAAATAATTTAAGGGGGGTACGATTTTTTTTTAAATTGTCTACTATGCTCACAACAAACAAACAAACAAAAAACAGCAATATTGTGAAATAACATTACAATTTAAAATACTCTAAAATATTTGAATATGTAATTTGTTTCTGTAAGTCAGTCTTAAGTGTCAGAAATCAATGTAATATGCTGATTTGAAGCTCAAGAAACATTTCTGATTATTATCAATGATGAAAACAATTGTGCCACTTATTATTTCTATAAAAACCATGACACTTTTATCAGAATTCTTTCTAAAGATCAGCAATAGAAATCTTTTGATCAATTTAAGTCATCTTTACCAACTGTCTTATGTATGGCAGCATACTTTAACATACATACAAACATACATTTTTACACTCATGCAACGTGTATGATATTTTATGTATTTGAACACAGTGCAGGCATATCATTTATGTAAGTATTCATATACTGCCAGAGCAGCCAGGACTGAAACAAACCTTGGGACAATGACTAGTGTGGCGTTGCAGAATTATTCTGTGAGTGTGTGTGTGTATTTCCTGGGGTTTGCCAGGGTCAGAAGGGCATGACGGGGGATTTATGGTAGTAGAATCTGAAGGGACAGCTTTCAGCTTTTTTAAATCAAACAATATTAAAAACAGATATGACAGGAGGGGAAGAGCTCAGAGTGGGACCACACTACACATTCACTTACATAATACTGCTGAAACAAAACACTGCAGCAAATATTCACTAACGTGTCACAAGCACACACGGAATACACTGAATTTGATTTTCGAAATGCTGAAAATGTGGATAGCATCACACAGTCCAGTCAAAAAATTGTATAACATGAAATGTCTTAGAATTTGGCAAATTATGGATGGAAAATTAATAAATAAAAAATTTAAGGTCATCATAATAATTAATTCATCGTACATCATTAACAGAACAAGACAATAAGACAATACAGTTGAAAACAATGTAGGTATGAAGGAGTAAGCTATGTTGAACAAATGGGTTTTGAGTTTAAATTCAAAATTTGAAAGAGAGTCAATATTATGAAGGTCAGAAGGGAGTGAGTTCCAGAGCTGGACAAGTAACAAGACGGACAAGGGGAACATTGAGATAAATGGAAGAAGACGACATGAGAGTAAGAGCCGGTGTGACAATATGAAGGAGGTCAAGAAGATATGAAGGTGCAAGTTTATAAATGTCCTTGAAAGTGAGGAGAAGTATTTTATATTTAATACGATAAGTAACAGGGAGCCAGTGAAGCTGCTGTGAGATAGGAGTGATGTGATGGACAGAGGAGGAGCAAGTGATAACACGGGGAGCTGAGTTTTGAACTAATTGTAACTTATGGAGAATTTTAATCGGAAGACCAAACAGAAGGGAATTACAATAGCCTAAACGAGAAGTGACTAGACTATGAACAAGAATAGCAGCAGAGTGAAGCGTGAGGAAAGGACGTAAACGATTAATGTTTTGAGGATGAAAGTAAGCAGACCGGGTTACGTTATTAAGATGGGAAGTGAAAGAGAGGGGGCTATCATAGACAACACCCAGACTTTTAACCTGAAGGGAGGAGGAAATACAGGTATTATCAATAGGAATAAGGAAATTCTGAGATGTGTTTCATGTAGATCTTGTGCCTATAAGAAGAAATTCTGTAGAACGTACTTCTCAAAATAACAACAATAATAAAAAAATCCATGTTCCAACTAATTACACCTATGTAATGCAGCACTTTGTTTGCCAATACAGACGAATACAGATTAATTAAAAGAGAAAATAAATATAATAAATAAATAAATAAAAGAAAAACAAAGGGCCACTGTAAAATTTATTTAAAAAAATGTTATAAATTCTTAAATTGTTAAAGCAAAAAAATTTAACCAATAAAAATTTGGGAAAAATTAAAACAAATTTCATTCTGTTTTTTCCTTTATTTATTTATTTTTATACATTTGATGTTTTATATAAGTTTCATTATTATTTATTTAAACATGCTTTTTTATTATTAATACTTAATCTAATTATTAAAATGGACTCCATAAAAAGATTAAAAAAAACAACAACAAAAAAATCCCACAGTATCTGTGAAAAGTATATTTCACGGGGCTCTATACGCACGTCACAAGAATCACCAGCAGCAGGAGCGACATGTGCTAAACTGACAGCTCTTAAATCAAACACCTCATGTAAGCATTTACATTTATGTTCTTGGCAGAAACTCCATCTGGCACGCTCACAAACCAACTCACCAAAGTGACTTACAACAAAGTGATTGTATAACTGTAAGCAATCTCCAGTTAAAGGAGCAGAGGGGTAAAAGGAAACCCTAAGCTCTGGAGAGCCAGTCTCTGGGGCTCTTGCAGCATAATGGTAATAAAGAATTCTGCTGTAAAACACATTTAGATCTGAAGGATAGTGTGGCTCTTTGTAGAGTATTTCAGCTTGTGTGTCCCACCCACTCGCATACCAGATCCCCCACCCACCATGCCTCCAGTAGTGTATGTGTGTTTAAGGCTGACCGTGGAGCAGCACATGAAGACAATGGTGAAGGTTCCCAAGACGCCTCCAACGCCCACCAACCAGGTCATCCTGAGGAACAAGATCACTCCCAGGATGTTCTGCATACATGGCAGGTAAACACCCATGATGGTGCCCATACGTGGAGCCTGTCAATCAACCAATCAATGATCAGGACACCATGGAACATAATCCTCAATTATTCAACATCAATAAAAGGCCATATTTGCTGCTTGTCAATCAACATCCAGCCTGTTAATGAGTAAATACCATCCATCAACACAGAAGACTGAGGATTACGACAGAAGGGTTCAGCAGTGATAATAGAAGAGTTCTTGTCACCTGCACGGTTTTCTTGCGCGTCTCCTCATTGTTTTCTTGCTCCTCATGCTCTTTACTGCCCTGTGTCAGGTTGGAGTAGTTGGCGAGGCTGCTCAGGAGAGAAGACACCATGGGACTGGTGTCCATCTCCTCCTACACAACACACACAAACAAACAAACATGTAAACCTACAGCACATTCACCTCTAACTGTTTTAAATCATTAGCAACACTGGACTACCTCAAACAAGGCCATGTTTTTCCCATCATACTGCTGGCTTTTCTCTACGTCACTGGTGCTGCTGTTGATAAAGGGGCTGCTCTCCTTGGATGTCGCATCTCCTGTGAACATATATGAATTTAACATTGTTTATTAGAATCTGAGCTAAAATATATTTACAAAGGACATAAATTGTGACACTTTAGGACAGTAAAACAATATTTTTGGGTAATAAGCTTTGGGTTAGCAAGATTTTATTTTGAAAGAAATTATTACTTTTATTCAGCAAGGATGCATTTAATTGGTTAAAAGTGCCGAAGATACAGTATATACTGTATAAAATTACAGAAGATTCTTTTGACCTTTCTATTCATCAAAGAATCATGAAAAAGGATAAAAAAAACTCTTTTCAACATAATAAATGTTTCTCGAACAGCATATTAAAATGATTTCTGAAGAAATGTGTGACACTGAAGACTGGAGTGATGATGCTGTAAAATCAGCTTTGCATCATAGGAATAAATGAAATGTTAAAATATATTAAAATAAAAACTGTTATATTAAATTGTAATAATATTTCACAAATATTAATGTTATTACTGTACTCATTCAGCCTTGGTGAGCATTAAAGACCATATAATAATAATAAAAAATTACATAACCCAAACTTTTAATCTGTACTGTACAGATGTATCAGATGACAAAAAAAAAAAATAAATAAATAAATAAAAAATAATTAAACTTCTTTAAAAAATCCTGTTAGGTTAAAACTGTATAAAAATATATTATTTCTATTTATACAATTACATTATGCATTAAATTCATCAAAATCAACATCAAACAAAAAAACCCAATCCATTTGCAGTTTGTCAGACATTGGTCCCACTGGATTTGCTTACATGTAAGACCAACGTCATCGCATTAGCATGTAATACTTCAGAATGATTTTGTAGCAGCATCATCAGATTTACATCACAAGCAGGTTTGGTTGAAAATGCCCTGTTTCTGCAAGACAGCTTTGTCTCACAATATTTGCAGATCATCTTTTCACACCTCACACAAACTACAAGTGCTGTGTACAGTACAATTACTCCAAGTTTCCTGTCCATCTAATAGAAAAGAACAGGAAGGGGGTGGATGAGTACAATTGTAAAGAAAAACAGCAGCGCATCAACACGGTGCGCTCCTTGTGTATCAGTGTGTGTGTGGGTGAGGAATTCCAGGATTTCTACATACTCTTCCATAGCAACAACCCGGTTCTGAGCCTATTTTTACACTACCGCTTTCAGCCGCACATCCTTTATCACAGGAACCTTTGATCACTTAATTCTGAAGCAGTGCAACATAAACCCTCACTGGTTCAGGACGATGCTGTTGTGTCCTATAAATACGTCATGGTTTTAATTGTGTGTATTTCTAAATTGTAGTGCGTATTGTAATTTCTTTAGTATGCTGTCACCTTTCCTGCCTTCTCAAACATAATTATATGTGGGAGCATGCTCATTAAATGGCCAAGGGAATCCTGCCTCTTCGCTTGCCCGGTTTAATCTGATGTATTAGTTTAATTAATCATGCTTCCTGGCAAAGCATTGTACATTTTAATTTTCACAGCATTTGCCTGCTTATTGACCTGCGACCCTATGACCTTTAAACACACAATTCATCACCTTGTAATTTCATCTGTCAGAGCTGAATCAATACGCCACCAAGCCTTGTGCTTCCTGTGGTAGTTTAAAATACAAGGACACAATAATTATAGTTGATTTTTTAAAAGGCTTTTAGCTTTTTCAAACCAAGCACAACTGATCTAAATGCTCTTATTGACTTTGAGGCTAGAAATATTTGTAATTTGAGTAGGTCTATGAGCACATACTTTCAAATATATATTTTTTATATTATTACATGTAATACATTAACTTAAAAATTATTTATAAATGACTTTATATGTAATCATTAACAATCATATTAATTGCATTTCATGAGATTAACAATGATGATATATCCTCATGCAATTATTTTGCTAAACATAATCATATTTTTACTTTGATTTCTTTCCACTGACAGCTTTTTATTTTAAGGTTTACATATTGAACATTATGCAAAACGAGTAGTGAAGCAATATTATATTTTCAGACATTTTCAAATACTACTTTAATGATTTAAAGTCAAATATTTCATTTAGACATCCCTGGTCTCACAAAGTTTAAGAACTCATGAATCATCCTGGTTTAGCACTTGGTTCCTACTCTAATCTTCACAAAAACTCCTACTTCTGGCTCTCTTGACACACACCATCCCACAGCCCCAGCAGACTCACAATGTAATAAGCAATAATGAGAAAAAGATTGGTATACAGATTGAGATAGATCCTAATCTCTGACATCTTGCGTGCTGTGTGGTGAAATTTATAACAGGAGCATTTGGTTTATTGTTACAACCCCAGAAGGGACTAGACTTATTATAGGGCATCATACAGATATCAAAGCTTGCTGGATGAGGGGGTCTGCTGATTCTGCCCTGCTGTCTATTTTATGTCTCGGTTCTGCGATGTTGCAGAGGCAAGAGCTTGTAGCTGATGCTTGTAGTTTTCTCAGAGAGCTATTCTTTTTCTACACATTCTTTGCACTATTACACACTCACACACCTCATGCTAGCTCTCTTGGCCTATTCTATTCGATATCAGCTATAAACTAATATCAAATGCGATCAAATTATATTTAAGCAATATCACACTAGCAATAGGCTATAACTGAATCACACCCGCTGTGATATTCAGACAAACACAATTATGATACTGCTTTATACAAGAGTTCAATATTATACAACTTACATTTTATACCAACTATTGCCACTTACTTTGTATATTTTTAATCTACCAGCAAAAACGTTAGCTAACATATCAACAGCAGGGATTCTGAATGAATCAGTGTCTTGAACAAACTAGTTAAGTGAATGATTCAACTGAACGAATCAGTGTTTTGAATGAATCGCTTAAATGAATGACTCAAATCACTCACTCAAAAAGATGTTTGTAGCCATCTAATGGGGTAAAGATTAGCACCGGCCATTTTATTAGCATTTTTATTAGTATTGTCCCATAATACCATGTTGTTTTAGGCAGTTTCGGCGTGTTATATAAGTCACCTATTTGTATTAGCAATACATTAGTAGTATTAATATGTCTGTAATATTGCTAGACTTCGTGAAATTATTAGTGCATCAGTCCATACTTATAGCACGTCCATGTTCTAGTCAACACTTGCACATCAGCATGCGTGATTAGCACGATGAGTCAGTCAAAGCCTACAGCAGATCAAGGGAAGAAATTCATGGTAACTTTATGCATATTTCATATATAGAGTGCATCAAAGACAAAATACGTAAATGCTAATTAGTGATGAGCAAAATGTGTAGGCTGAGTTGGCTAAAGCAGAACATGAGCATGATGTTCTTCTCTCATCCAGTTTAGCAGCTATTGTGAAAAAGTAGGCTACACTTTAATATAATTTATAAAAAGTGTATATAAAACCATGTATTTACAGATAATATAAATGAAATAAAAGGCAACTTACGTGTACATGCATGATTTTACAACAAAGTAAACTTAATATATAACAAAATGTATTTTTTAAATAGATTTTATAGTATTTCAAGTGCACATTCAATACAAGCAAGCACACTTCTCTTTCACAAGGAACTAGTTGCTGACTAGTTGTTTGCTGCTTTTTACAATGCTAGCAATTAAACTTTTGTTTGACAAAACACACCATCTATCATATTTGCCTTTGTCTGACTTTCACAGTCAGGGTGTTGGCTCTTTATTGAGCTCATATTCTTTTGCAATATGATTCAGAAACATTTTTTAAAAATGCTAATGGTCACTGATGAGTGATAATTTTAACAACAGTAAAAGTTTATTGTTGTTGCATCAGCACATTTAATATGAAAGCATAAAACTAATATAAAACAACAACAAAACCAAGAAAACCCCAGTGTACTATAAAAAGCGAAAATACAAAAACTACAAATAAACAGCCTTGTTGCTCAGATACATCTGTTAATATGGGAATATTCAGTGAAATTAAGACAGCACTGCACTCGTTCCCTCTAAGCACCTTTGCCTTTCTATAATCCACAGTTTTAAAATCTGCTTTCAAAGCTCATTTCAGCCCATGACATCAAAGTAATCTGCTTTTTCATTTTTAATGTTTTGCATGCCCCTTTTCTTTTTCTCTTGCATTTGTGTGGTCACATTTAGTATTTAGTACTTCATAACACATTCAGTACTTCATAACTCTAAATATTTATGGTATGTAAGATCCATCTCATGACAAAGAAATACACTTATTATGAATATACATATTCTGCATGGATTAATTACTTTATAGTTTACAGTTTAAATTTCTATTAACTTTGCAGTGCTTTTTTTACCCACTTAGGACTTAACATAATTTCATAATACTCAGATACCTAGTCATTTCTATTGAAATTTATTTGTCATGCTAGCAATTGCATATTTGTTATAATAAAGTTGGAATTTAACTGCATTTCAAATACAATAACTTCAAATGTAATATTGAATAGCACACTTTAGTTAATTTATTATCAGTCACTTAACATGTAATCCAGTTTGTTTGTCAACATATCCAATTAACTTTACTTCTTTAAAGGAGGACTATTAAAATAGAATTTAAAATGTGCTTCTAAGTAAAGCTTTCAATTTGACATTGTTGCAAAACCTACTTTTAAAAACTGTACTTAAGTGTGTTAAGAAACATAAAAGTGTTTTATTATTTCCAAGTTGAGAAAAATATCCAATGCATTTATTTTCTTTATCAGAATGGGGAATACTTCAAATCTGACATTTGACAAACCCAAAGTCCAAAAGTGGGCAAAAAGTGGGTCTATCTGGAGCATAAAGATCAGGCCATCAAGCTGCAATGAATCCAGTTTAGATGACCAGGGATTCGAGCTATTTCGGGTCCAGCCCCTTAAAGGACTTCATGATCTGAGAGCCTATATATTCCCTGGGGCTGAATGTCATCTTTGTCAGCTCCTGAATTGAAGCACCTTTATCTAACTGAAAGAGAGAGCAGGTGTTTGAGAAGCCTGCAGAATTGGTTAGCTTGTGTCTCCAGCTCCCTGAGGCTGATTATATCAGGCTGTGCCGCTGTGTGGAGCTTCCTCAATTCCCTTCACAACTGATCAGCAAAGATAGCCAGCCTGAGACTGAGGGAGTGGGAAGGAGGCTTCAGTGTCCTCTCTGCATGAAAGGGTTATAGTAGGCAACTGAAAACCAAATTTGACGAAAACAAGCTTTGCTTTAATGCATGGCTACTGGCCAGTTTGCGGTCGGTGATGGTTTTCATCCCACTCCACACCTCCTTCATGCTGTTCTGACTAAGTTTGCAATCACACTTGTGCTGTTATCATGTCTCCCTATCTCGAGTAACATTTTCATGCCTTCCTGTGTCCACTTCACCTCCTCCTTTTGTCTTCAGACCACCTTTTTTTGGCTCAGCAGGTCCTTCAGATCTTTAGTGATTCATGCTTGTTGTTGGGGAAAACAACATGGTCCTCGCTAAAGCACTTCGATGTCACTGTATGACTCACAGAACACGTCTTATCCGGTTTACTTCAAGTAAAGCCTTCTTTACTTCCGTTTTGTCCTGGTGGTATAAGGCACTTGTTAAACGGTCAGTTTGCATTAGGGAAGAGATGTATCCAGAAGTAAAAGAATTTGTTGGATCTTCTTGTTCTTGTTCAGTTTCCTCAGTCTTTTATTCACTTGATTAATTATAATTGATTGTTGACTTATAATGCTAAAGTCTGCTAAACTAGAACAACTAATTTTGTACTTAATTCACTTTAATTGTACGAAAGAAGCTCTTAAGTACAATTAAACATATATTGAAGTACATTTGATTGTACTAAAGTGAAACTATTGAGATTATACGTCAGGTTTCACTTTAAATATTATTCAAAGATCAAACAATGCTCATCAATCTTGATATTAAAACACATTTTAACTCTTGATTTTAAAAATGTACTTTTTTTATATCAAAAAGTCTTGAGCTGTATGCTAGTAAATATTTCAATAGATTTAAATTATATTTAGTATGGAATTTTTACTAAGGTGAACACCATAAAACCTTTCTACAATGATGAAAACTAAACTAAATTAAACTGAAAAGTAAATAGTTATTTTAGTTAACAGGTGCAGCAAGATGGGATTGTGCATAAAATAATGATACAATTTTATTCTAATTTTCCAGCTCTCTAGAGGTTCTTTTCATTACTGACTTTTTTATACATCCTCTATTTTCCATAATACCAACCTTATCCAGTCTCTTGAGAAGAAATCAATTACATTGCATCACTTCTGGGTCATGGCCAAAGACGTAACTGATCTTTGTTTACTGCAAGAGGGATTGTGTTTCAGAAAACTATTTAAATTGTTTCATAAACAGCACTCCACTCTACTCTTTCCTTATTTTACGCTAGTAACATTAAATGATATGCCTTTTTAATCATGATGGCACTCAGTGCAACACAGCTTTCCCTCAGGACAAAGGTCATTGTCTAGTATATACACAGAGAGCCAAACTTCAAGTACTGCTTGCCCTGATAACCCAGAATTCACTGCTTCTTGCAAATGATCCACCACGCTCTTTAAAATAAAGCTTCCAAAAAGCTTTTTCGCAGTGATGCCATATAGGAACCATATTTAGTTCCCCAAAGAACCTTAGTGAACAGTTCTTAAAATAATTTTTATTAAGTGTATTTAAGAATATTTTAATGATCTAAAGAAACTTTTTCCACTATTAAGACCGTTTAGTGCAATGGAAATGCTCTATTGATGTTAAGCGTTCTTTATGGAACCACAGATGACAATAAAGAACCTTTATTTTTAAGAGCAGTCAACACATCAGTGATTATACAGGATGGGTGTCAGATGTATTAGCATCAAGATTTCTTTAAATTACTGTTTTGACAAGCATTCTCTACAATGATGCATCGTTAATAATAATAATAGTAATAATAATAATAATGCACCGTTAAAGTCACATGGACTATCTTAACAATGTCCTTACTAACTTTCAAGGCCTTGAATGGGGTAGTTGCTTTACTGTCTATGCAGAGTCAGAAAGCTCGGATTTCCTCAAAAATATCTATATTTGTGTTCTCAAGATGAACAAAAGTCTTACGGGTTTGGAACAGCATGAGGGTGATTAATTAATGACAAAATTTATCTTTTTGGGTGAACTATCCCTTAAAATATAGGAATGAATCCGCTGAATTATAATTTTTTGTGTGTACAAAACACAAAACTCGCTCTAGAAACTGCCATGACTGACACCACTCATAACGAGCAGTAATCATCTCACCTTTGGGCTTGTTGTTTGGGCTCGGCTCATAAAGCGATCCAGTTTAAGGAGTTAATAAAGTATGCAGGTGCAGGACACAATATTTTGCATATGTGACTTGATTTTCAAGATATTGCATTTGGATTTGGGTTTATTCTTTTTTTAGAATGAGCTGAAAACACTAGTCATTTACCTCATTCCTTGTTAATGCACAGCGATGATCCACATAAATGCATCATTAACAACTGGTTTTTCAGTACGGTTTCATACACACTGCAGGAATTTCTGTAAATAAACCCACATTTTTTGGGAATTATCAATAACTTACAGTTGATTCATGATTTCATTAGCCAGTGTGTTCCCTGGGAATCGAACCTATGGTTACTAGTTGAGCTGAATGAGTTGTTTTTTAGCACAGATTTTATCAGATCTAGACAGAAAGCAGGGACAGAACATAGGAACAGCATCTGGGTCAATCCTGAAACAGGCAGAGTCAAAGAAAATAACCCAAACAGGATTAAGCACCAGATTTCCTGTTTGTTACGTGGATCCCTTTTCACCATGATATTAGGTCACATCCATTTAGTCTTGAGTAAAGGAGAAAAGAAACCAGTGATTGTACGAAAGTTAATTAAATAACCGCTGATCCTCAGATTCAGGAGCTTTGATGATAAAAGACCTGAAATATTAAATATGGAATCAGATGATGTCTGCTAATAAGCTGCATTGAGAGGCTTTGTTTTAGAGAAAACTGACAAGAGAAGTAATAAAGGTGGAGAAATAGAGACATTACAAGAGAAGAGCTTGAGGCATGTCAACTCTCTTTCACAGTTCTCAAGTGTATTTAATGCAGGAGAAATTAACCTAGACTTGGGAAAATGACATATCTAAGAGGTCGGTTTTGGTGTGGATCTTTGAAATGCTTTTTCTCTCTGTAGTTGGAGCCAAAAGTGCTGATTCATGGAGCTGGCAATGTGGAGTTGGTGACAAAGACAGTAACACTATACCAACTGGCTTAATCCAAACAAACTTAATGGTGGAAGCCTTCAGTGTGGGCAAAACACACAAACTGTCTGAATTCACGAGCACAGATTTGGACATATGGTGGCGATTTGATTGAGACGCCCTCCAGGGTGAGCAGACCAGCAGTCATTTATCTCATGTCAGAAGCTTGTTTGTATGTGCTGTGAATGTCTTGAGGTGGATTTAAATTAGTGTTTCAGAGCCAATGCTGACTAGTCTTGCATAGCAAGTTATTTGACTGTCATGGCAACACAGTCTTGCGACCAATTCGTATGTATTTTACGGGGTGGCAAATTTGTGCTAATTCATACAACCTCACTCGTATGATTTTGTACGATTTGTCTAAACCCCAGTGACGGGTAGGTTTAGGGGCGGGGCTAGGTGTAGGTCATTCGTACAAATTCATATGAATTGGCAACTCGTAAAATATGTACGATTTAGCAAAAACATGTACACATTTGTGCGAATTAGCCACCTCGTAAAATATGTACGAATCACAGTGAGATCGGGATCGTCATGTCGGATCTAAAACATTTTCAGGTGGCAGACCACGTTACAAATAAAATATTTACCAGACCACTTTACCAATTTTACCAAGTTTTGATCAGAATATCAGAACGATTTCTGAAGGTTCAAATGACACTGAAACTTCAGCTGTGCCTTCACAGTAATA
>JAUCMR010000160.1:16497804-16520980 GCA_032357425.1 Enteromius argenteus
AGTTTTGATCAGAATATCAGAACGATTTCTGAAGGTTCAAATGACACTGAAACTTCAGCTGTGCCTTCACAGTAATACATTTAAAAATATAGATTAATATAGATCTTCTCTTTGTTTTTATCTCATGATTCTGTTTATATCATGCAGTTCTGACTTTTGTTTTTCTCAGAATTGGAATAAAAATGATATAAGAAACAAATACATTTCACAGTCAGAATTGTGATTAAAAAATGTATAATTACATACAATAATTTGATTTCATGATGTGATGGGGGGAAAATGCAAGGGTTTATATATTGCTTTTCTTTATTTAAAAGAAAAAAGTTAGACATTTTATATCACAATTCAAATTTTAATTGAAAAAAACATCTAAAACAGTAATATTATATTTTAACATATGCTCATCTGAAGGAATTTAAAAGTTTAGAAGTGAAGAATCCTGTATATTAGGACAGTAAAGACAATGATGCAAAGCACACAATAAATCAAATAAAGAATGGCTGAAAAACAAGAAAATATGTGTTTTTCTGAGTCCTGACCTAAAGCTAATTCAGATGCTGAAGAATAATCTAAACAGAGCTGTGCGATCAAGAGAGCCAAGAAGAATTTTCAAGTAAATGAAGGAAATTGAATGGTTCACTTACTTTTTCCACACTACACTGTGAATGATTGCTTAATGTTTTCAGTAAGAATGTGAAAAGTTCAACAGTTTGTGTGTTATCAGTATAGCCAGATTGTGCTTGTCTACAACTGTGCATTAGACCACACTACTGTATTTTCATGCAGAAATCCAGATATTTTCAAAGGGCTCACAAACTAATACAGTGTATAGGCTTTTTCATTCTATTATACTTGTCTTTTTGCAGTGAGCTATTAAAGTCAGAGTCAATAGGTTCTGTGCAACAATGGCGAGCATTGTTCTGTGTCTAAATCTCTGGTCGTTCACAGTCTTTTCCCTCAAATCCTTTGTGTGGTGTGTGTGAACATTATTGACACAAACCTTCATGTTCCCCAGGAGAACTCACCACCAATTCAGTGACTCAAGGCTTACGTAATGACTGTCCAGACCACAAGTCAGAAGCGCAGAGAGGACCGCAGCTGTGTGTGTGTGTGTGGAGACCATAGTCAAAGGCAGTGCTGCAGCTGCAGTGTGTGACGTTCTGCAGAGAACCCTCAGCACTGCTGTTACAATGAATGTGGATCAGTGTAGTGAAACAGACAATATACAATATACAAATATATGTATATACACATATATGCATATTTTGTGGCTCTAATGTTAGAGCACAGCAATGCCATGACGACAGGTTTGATTCCTTACCAAAACAAACAAAATAAAAATAAAAATTACAGCTTGATATTACACTAAACCAGAATATTCTTTCCTAATTTAAAAATGAAAACATGTTAAATTAAATTTAAATGATGCTAAAATATAGTGCAGTATAGTCAAAGACTTGTCGTTTTATGTCAAGAATGCCTAAAAATGCATTTTATAAGGCAGTTCAGAAGTACTAACCAATTATTTTGGAGTTCATTAGAGGACATGGTTGATGTCACTTACTCAGCTACTATAAAAATACAGTATATGAATTATTACAGGCCTGTAATGCTCACCACCGATCTATTAAGCTGTCTATGTCTACTTACCTAAATGGTTCATTACTGTCCTATAAGGCTCATTACAGATCTATGGTTCACTATAGGTCAATAAAATAATATTCCCAAGTGAAAAAGACGCACACTTAAGCATACTTGAATAGTAAAGTAAGAACTGAATGTTTTCAGGCACTTAATGGCATGGTAATTGCAAATAACTAGAAAAGTAATGTTGCCTAGTTTAAATTTATGTTAAAAGCAATTAACTGAACTTAAAGAGTGCTTTTTTGACTCATTTAAGTAAGACTTAAAGGGACAGTTCACAGAAAAATTAAAAATCTGTATTATTACCTACCCTCATGTCATTCCAAACCCTTTGTTCACCTTCAAAATACAAATTAATAATATCCTAATTTGTGCTCTGAAGATGAACGAAGGTCTACAAGTTTGTAACGACATGAGGGTGAGTAATTAACTGCTGTTTACAAGTACATTTAAGTACATTTTTATACATTATTTGCTAATTCTATTGTCTTTGAAATATGGTTTAACTGCACTTATGAATGCACTGACAAGCAATTATGGTAACTAAAATATACTTGATTGTCATTTCTATTGAAACAATATATTTCAATTTATTACTAGGTGCACATTTTTAATGATGAATTTGCAATTTAGTACATTTAAAATAACTGACTTTCAACATCATATAGAATAAGACACTACAGTTAAAATTACACACAACAAAAAAGCATGACAAAATGTTAATGTAAAATTAAAACGTAATGAAATTGAAATGTACTTCAATTACGACAGCTTTTAAAAATTAAATTTAAGTGCACTTCTTTTTCACACAGCTTGTAAAAATGTAGTCATATAACCTAAAACGTGCAAACATTAAAAAATAATTGGTTCGATTTGACGATATATTATAAAGTATAAAATTAGAAGTGTACTCAAGTGTGTCAAAAAGTGCATTCTCTTCAAGTATACTTAAGTGGCCGTATATCCCATTATTATGATATAATCTTCAACTAGAGTTTTTAAAAAATATACTCTTAAGATGTGAAGTACACTACAAGTGCACATTCAATACAATTAAGTGCACTTCTTTTTCACAAGAGTCTGGCTCACAGCAGACCTTATAAGGTTTACAGTGCAGACCCATGAGGCTCACTACAACACAAATAGTGCTAAAGATACAGGAATAGCACAATTTGATGTGACAATTGAATGCCACTAAATATGGGTCCATTTAACAAGCAGATTGTTCACAGATAGATCAGCACAGGTTGTCTCTCTCACGTGGTAGATTTACCCCAAAATGGACAGTTTACACTAGCTTTCAAAGGCTTTGCTAGAAGTGTGTCTCACTAGGATTATCCCACATGCAGAGTGGGTGACCGTGGCATGCCAGATATTGCATTAATTTCAGTAAATAGGCCACCTGAACGTTAGCGCTCATGTACAAAGGCACGCGCAGACACACGGCCACAGCTGTCAGATTAATGTTCCTCTGGAGGTACTGACACACAAAGTGCTGCAGAGCTGCAAAGGTGCTGCTGCTGGCGTGAGTTACGTCTCCCTTCTTCCTTTTCTCTGTCTTCATCTTCCTCCCACTTTTGCTCGCTGTCGCAGACTCTTTGATGAAATCCCCGAGCTGTCTCGCTCTCCTCAAGCTGCAGTCTGAAACGCACCTTTCATAGACGCTGCTTATCTGAACAGATCCATGGCCGTATGAAAAGTCTAAAGCGATGTGAATACTGTACAGCATCCATGCTCTGACGCAGCAATTTTTTAACACTTGCAGCAGAGAACGGTTCAATGTCAAATCTGGACGCTGAACATTCTTTAATGTCTAGGTTCATTGGTCCCGAGACTTGCATTGACTTAGAGATGACACAGCATGGGAGTGAAGGGGGAACAGTCATTCTGAATTAAATCAATGGTTGCCGAAGGACAAGTAAAGCGTTGCCAGGGAACAGGTTGCTTAGTAACAACAAAGAGTTGACTGGTATTCAACGGCTTAATCATAACATACCTTCACTAGCCTGTCAAAATGCCTTTCCTTCAGCAAGGTTAAACATCCACCCTGAGAACATTTATATGAGATAAATTATACTTTAAAGGTGCCATATGATGCATTTTATTTTGCATGGCATTTTGTAATATCAGTACCTTTTAGTTCACTTCCAGAATGAACATTTCATGATGATTTACTTACCTCCATGTCATCCAAGATGTTCATGTCTTTCTTTCTTCAAGCACAAAGTTTTTTATTCCAGGAATATTTTCCATACAGTAGTCTTAAATTGCAGGCAATGGATTGAAGGTCCAAATTGCAGTTTTAATGCAGATTCAAATGGCTCTACATGATCCCAGCCAAGTGATAAGGGTCTTATGTAGTCATTGCCATTTTCTTAAAAATAAATAAATAAAAAATATTAAAAATATATACTTCACACACTGTGTAATGACATTGTGAAAGTCATGCACGGTTAGTTCTTTATCTGTGTACTCTGTGTTCAAAAAGGTAGGGTAGGATGAAAAACTGAAAAACTAAATTTTGAAATTTTAAACTAATTTTCTCTAAAGCATGCTTGAATTTCTTTGTAAACACTATAGGTCAATTCTTCTTCCTAGGGAGAGCTAGTGCAAGATGAGCAGCTGTGGTTAAAAAGTATATAAATTTGTATTTTTCTTATAATTACCAATTATTTCAATTTGGACCTTCAATCCGTTGGCCACCACTATATGGATGAAAATCCTGGAATGTTTCCCTCAAAAACCTTTTCGACTGAAGTAAGAAAGACAGGTGAGTCAATTATAAGAATTTTTTTATTCTGAAAGTGAACTTTCTAATTTTTAAATTTCACATGACTATTTTTCATTTCTTTTTCAGACTCAAAAAAATGTTTTGTTACCTGACAATGTTTTTATTCACGAGTGCATAACAGAAGTAGTAGAAAAAGTAGAAGTAAAAGCATATTATTGCTTTTATATATGTTTTGCATTTAAAACGTCTATAATTACATTATGTCTCAAAGTTTTTTAAGTCTACTTTGATAATAGTACAAAATACAGTAAAAACAGTAATATTTTATTTTAAAACAAGTTTTCTATTTGTATATTCATTTATTCCTGTGATACAAAGCTGAATTCATCATTACCCCAGTCTTCAGTGTCACATTTTCCTTCAGAAATCATTCTAATATCATGATTTTCTGCTCAAGAAACATTTCTTATTATTATCATCAATGTTTAAAACAGTTGTCCTGCTCAATATTTTTAATGGAAATGGAGCTCTTTTTTCAGGAATTTATAAGAAATAAAACATATAAAAGACTAACATTTATTGTTATTAGAAAACCTTTGTAATATTACTCATCTATTATTTAATAATTTTAATGTATCCTAGCTTAATAAAAGTATTATTAGCATAAATGGCCTCTGTACATGTTAAGATTGAAATTTTCTGGAATGACCTCATTATGGCTCCCATGTATCTAGAAATTTTATTCTCGTGTCGCTAAAATAATTTATCCTACATCTAATTTTTTCATCGTGATTAGGTGAGCCAAGTTGCTGACTACTGTATTGAATTTGTATGCAGATGTGGGCAGTTCTATGTTAATACACTGTTTATTTCAAAAGAGCAAGAACAATCCTTTGTTCCACAGCTCATTTTATACTAAGTACAATGTTAAATGAATGAACATTTGGAGATACTTAAGAAAGTACATGGTAGCGCTGGGTAACTGGAGGACAGGGACTGACCCACTGTACAGCCAAACTTTAAATCAAATCAAAGTCTCTCCAGATCTGATATACAGCTATTGACACCCACAGACAGCTATTAATACAATAAGCCAGGCTGAGCGTCTCTTTCTCTCTCTCTCTCTCCACAGGGTCATTCTTAGCGTGGATCAGATTTAATCTCCCATAATGGCTCGTCTGGCACTGACATTGCATTCTCCTGCAGTCCATTCCACCATCTCCCTTCTATTCTATTCTATTCTATTCTATTATATACTACAGAAGTAGCAAAAAAATAGTCATGATATAAGTACAATACATTTAGTCTTTTACTCTTTGTGTTTTACAACCTGTAAGACTTTCAAGCTTTAAAAAGATGCAAAAGTACCATAACTGATGAGGTAGTAATAAAGCAGGTATATCTGATAAATTCAAATAAATTCAATTAATCATTTGATCCCCCCCAAAAAATACAATCTAAATGATTTATTTATTAAATTGAACTGAATCTGAGACTGATTCTGAGTTGGGTTCAGCTCATTGACTCAGTGATTCAGTTACAACAGTTTGGCATCCAGTGGAGTAAAACATTATCAGCCACTTAAAGTTCATTTCTATTTTTTAAATCTAGCATTATTATTCTTATTGTGTATGATTCATCCATGGATATATATATAATTTTTTTAGCTAATTTTTAATCAAAATCAACATAATCTTCAAAAGAAATGTCAGATTTCTTTCTGGAGTGATATAATGGATCAATATTTAGTGTTACTTGGATGTACATTTCAATACAGAAGAAAAGATCTGTCACTGCTTCTATTACATTGTAACTTAGAGTACAGGGTAAATGCCATACAGATATTTCTATGATCCATTATGTGTTTTTGGGCCAGATTTCCTAGCAGCTTGTAACAACACATACCTTCTTTTGGCATTCGAAATCTATTCTCTTGACTTAAGACATGCGGTGAAAAATAGTACATATTCATTTGTACCATTTTCCCTTTCAGACAAAAAATGTATGGGAGGAGAGGTGCAAGGTGGTTTACTGTATAAGGTTTGAGGCTGTCAATTTACTTATTTATTTAATAAAAAAAGAGCATGTCTCAATCAGTTTTGCATTTCAAAAAGCTGTTGATTTGCGCTGGTCTTGGTAGATTGCATGGAAATGGTCTGGTTGCATCTTGTGTTCTTTAATCTGCTCGTTGTCAGCAGATCAACCAACTTGTCACTTCGATCTGCACTTTTATGGAATTGTAGCTTCATGATAATTTGCTCTGTTTTGTAAATCTGGCCCTAATTCTGCACTATGTTAAAATCCAAAGCAAATGCTTCTGTAATCACATGCCTTAGGCAAAACTGTGACATTTCTTTTGATAAATTAAAAAGTCCAACAGTGTGATTGAGCACCTAACCCTATAAGCCTATTGTTGGGGGTTCTTACAGGAATGTATCTCTGACCTTCACCATCTGCACACCTGCACACACACACACACACACACACACACACACTCACCCCTGTCTCTCTGGAGAGTTCCCTGAAGCTTAAGCTGCCTGTGTAAACCCCCAGGGGAGTCGCTCTTACTGTAGGACAATTTCTGTGACAAGATCCTTAATTGCGCATACAAGCACACAAGCAAACATACACACTGATATGCACACACTCGAACCTCTGATTATTATTATTATTATTTTTGGTTAAATTGAACACATGAACGCATGAAAAGGTTGGAAAGAAATTAACTCTTGGTTACAATTCAATAAATAAGCAAACAGAGTCACAGTGTTGATGGCATTCAGCTCAGCATACACAGATCTCTATCTTTTTCTCTCCATGCAGTCTGACCTACATAGTGGAGAACTACTGCCTGATGGTGCATGCAGCTGCCACAAGAATACAGACACACACACACACACACACAATCAGATACGCATGTAATGCACCAGACATAATGTGTATTCATGCTTGAAATCCACATGATTCATTCAGCTTTTTCATTACTATTGTGATTCCTACAAACATAACATTTTCTGCACAGAGCCACCTGATATGTGTGTGTGTGTGTATGATACATATATATGTGTGTGTATATTTATTTACAATAGACTGTGCATTTTCATGGGTTTAAATAAAATCATTTTGTTATAAGAGATGATAAGACACAACTGCAAAAACTCCTGGTGAGAAAAAAAAAAAGACTTTTATTTATTTTTAACCCTCACATGCCTTATGTCCGCCAAAAAATTCTGGTTAATGTCAGTTAGAATATTAGAGCTAAAAACACTGACAGCACACACTCATGTGCAGTAATCACTTCACTGAATACTTGCTAGCTAAGAAATAAATAAATATGACCTTTTGATTATTTGGTTTTCAGATCCGCATCATTTCAATACCACACCTACAATGTCTGTCAAAAAATAATGTGCACAATACACATAGTTTTTACAAGCCTGCAGAGATACAGAGAGCTTCATATCTATGGGTTTTCAAAGACAGTAGGTTTTTTCGGTAGCTCACGGAGTACAGAGATGTACTTGAGAGGAATCCCGTGTCAAA
This sequence comes from Enteromius argenteus, assembly GCA_032357425.1. NCBI lineage: Eukaryota > Metazoa > Chordata > Actinopteri > Cypriniformes > Cyprinidae > Enteromius > Enteromius argenteus. The sequence continues at coordinate 16,505,723 of JAUCMR010000160.1, forward strand.
TCTGTGTAAAAGGAAGTTGAAATGGCACGGTTGCATCAACAAATGTTTTCTTATATCAGTTTTGCATATCAGTTGGATTTGATGTAGAGCATATTTCCAATATAATAAAGCATAAACTTTTAGACGCCACAGATATTTCAATTCTTAACCTATATCAACATAATAAAACGTGCCAAGGTTCACGAATTGAACCTGTGTTTTATCGCCACTTTTTAAAACTGCGGCAGAACATGCAGTAAGGCACGTAAAGATGGTGTTGCACATTTTTATGAGACCAGATTGAATACTGTTTAATTGTTCAATAAAGCATACATTTTACAAGATTTGTAATTACCCCTTTGCAGATTTTGAGTCATATTCAAAAAACCAAGAGATTTGTAAAATATTAGTTGAAAAATGCCACCCACAAGAACATTCTTCCCTTTAACTCTTTGTATAATTACCAGGTGTATTAAAATAGTATACTTTTAACAGGAGGCTCACAAGTGAACCGGCACACTAAGAAAAGTCCCCGTGTTTTCTACGGCCAATTCATCCCAGCATACCACACAAATGACCTTTTTTAGAGCTGCTGGTCGCACTGACATTAAAACGTTCTTAGGTCAGACCACTCTAAGACAGTCCTGAATACTGCTACTTAACAGGCCAGCTTACAGAGATCAGCACCCGCACACAGAACTCCAGCCAGCTGAGCGGCTATTAAACATTAGCCCCACAGAGTGAGAGAGCAGGACAAAGTGTTAAGAGCCAATACTGGCATACTTCACCAGACTTCAATGGCACATGGTGTGGAAACAGTCCTGTTGAAAGAGGACATGGTTTTGGACTAAACACACAAACAGCTTCTTTTAGCACATGGAATGGAACGTCATATGTCACTGTCTTGCGCATGAACATGTCAACTGCCACAAAACCCCAGGCAAAGCTCCGCTTAAAAAATCTGTTGTGTCCGTGAACACGTGCCACGTCATAAATCATCTTGCCCTTGGAGATCATGTTGTCTTTATCAATAAAGCCATTCATATGCGACGCACAGAGCTGTGAAAAAGGTCACTAGAGATGACTAAAGACTTAACTGTCATGCTATGTTATGGCTGACTGCGAAAATGAGCTACTAATTATATTATTACTGTGCAAAATCAAGCATGATTTATGCTGATTAGTGCAATATGAATGTCAAGGTCAAAAATGTGCAATACTGCTGTGGCTTTGCATGTGCTACAAGGATAAGCATGACTCTACGTACATGCAAACACACAAAACAATTAGACAATCAATGTCTCATAAATAAAATCTATAAAATTGACGTCATCGTCTGACAAGGCATTGAAACGTGGAAATCCATCAATTCTACAGCAACAGTAAGAGACAAGCCCTGCTCAGCTAACTTCTCTATTTAAAGAGGAAATGAGAATACAGGGGACTGTAGACCAGTGTAAATGGAGAACAGAACTGAGAGAGACAAGCATGAAAACCGGTTGAGGGATTTAGTACAGTTCCAGATGAGAAAGGAGATCCTCACCCTACTCAGAAAGGAGAGAGAGAGAGAGAAAGGGAGAGAAAGAATAGGAGATTAAAAGAGAGAGAAAGAAATGGAGAAAGCACACAGGTTGCTTGGGGTGAATCTGACTCATCCAGCACTCACAGGGACAGCATGTACATTTCTCCATTTCCATCTCTGCTCTCAAGGTAATTTATTGTTCTCATCAGTGTATGGACAAATGTGACTGAATATATGTATATAACACCAAACAGTTTTTTTTGTTATAGCCACATTAGCAACATTTTTTAAATTTCACAGACAAAAAAGGTCCATTGTCTATTGGCAGTAAAGTAATAATGAACCAAATGCATTTCACCGTGAGACCACTTTCAAAAAAAGCAGTTTACTGTTGTTCAATGCAGTGAATTCACTTGACCAACTTCAATTTGATGCCAAATCTGTGGGGGGAACATTACCAATCCATTACCATGGATTCCTATTAAATTGACTTGATTTTGCAAAATTCGCAAACACTACTTTCATCTCATGATTGTACATAATTATTTTTAAATGACTGGATATCAGGGACAACATCTTCCAAACAATGATATGTGTCACTGCACCTTTAGTCAGTAAAGACAGCCGTACAAATGGAAGCATTCCTGTAGATAAAAACAGTTGTGTCCGGCACTAGTAATGCTAAGTTATAGGTTTGATTCCCAGAAAATCCATGAAGAAATAAAAGTAAACTAAATGTTTGAGTGGAATTCCTTAAATTAATTTACATTTTAGGCAGTATTGCCAAGTAAGTTGTGTTTTTTGCTCCGCCAATCCAAAAAGTTGCACGACACAAAGTACTGGTGTTTTGTTGTTGAATGAATTTGTGTTTTGAATGAATTGGTTGAGTAAATGATTCAATGACTCAGTCATCAAGACGTCAATTCCTGAATTAACCACTCTTAAAACATTTGCTTTAGACAATGATTCAGTGGCTCCCTCCTTAAAACTAATTGCTAAATTCGTTATATATTACTCTTATTATTTGTAAAAAATATTAAGAGTAGTATATTACAATGTGAAACCGAATTCAGAGAATCACTTATTTTTTAAACAAATCGGTTGAATTAATAAAATGATGTAACCTATAGAAAGAGTCACTGAAATTTCTATTCATCCATTTTCTCATTGGCAGGGAAACACACTGGATGGATGGCCAATCCATCATAGGGCTCACAGAAAAATCTGTATCACTAATGCACAAACTGACAGTGGTAAACGAGAAAACAAAGAGAAAAGGAATGATACAAACAATGAAAGTTCCCAGTGCTGTTGGGCTGCTGCATCGTCAGATTATAGGAGCAGATCTGTAGGCCTATTTATCTGAATAACCAGAAAAGACAGAAAAGGTACGTGAACAGAATTAGGTATTCCAACTGGCATCCTCTGCATGAGCACCACAGCTCAACGCGTACCTCGATCTTCAATTTTCATTGTGGTCATGCAAGAACAATTTCATTACTTTTTCAAGGCCACTGCCTACTATGATTTGTCACTTCAGAGTGCAACTTAATGAATTCTTAACTGACAACAGGAAAGTGACGATAAGAAAAGCAAACTTGCAGACCTCACACAGTCGTGTAGCCGAACAAATTTCCAAAAACCATCAGAAGTCCCAGACAGACTTAACTATTCTCTATACAATGGACAAATAGACTCAGGGAATATGTTTGCTTGTCTACAGGAGATAAAAAAAAAATGGTGCAGATTAGCAGCACTACATTCTGCAATATCCAGTAACAGAGTGCAGATAGTATATCTTGTGTGGACATCACTGCAGTGAGTGTTCAAGCATAACCAGTAAGTCAAATACAGAGAGTGTGTGCTGCCAACTCTCTATGGCTATGTTCACAACTTCACACAGTCAGTGCTTGGGAATGACTAACATCTTACATCTTTACAAATAGGTGACTCTTTAGTTGTCCTGTTCTTACAACAGAAGCAGATACCATATATATATATATATATATATATATACACTGTATATATATTAGACAGTTGGAGCTGGGGGTTTAGAGAAATTCTGATGAAAAATATAAGATTACAGAGGTACATGAATTTCAAAAATGAATGATGTGCATAGGTAATAAACTCTGAAATATCTCATAAAAAAGGAACAATTATTTTCAGTACAGAAATGTATTACAAATCATAAACCACCAAACTATCATTTTGTGTAGTCATTGAAAGAAGTACCACTACTGGTGCCTCTATGAGAAGATTTTGTGCATGATGCTCCTTGTTACATAATGCAGTTTCTTTCTAACTAACCATTGCTTAACAGAACAGCATTTAATCAACATGTGATTAACCCTCTTTTAACCTCCACCCTGCATGAAGTCTCATTTCCTCCTTTCTCTTTAGACTACTGTCTCTGCTCTTTTCTTTAACATGTCTCACCTCACAGCCTCTGCCCTCTCTGCCCTAAAATGGCTTCCCAGGCACCTGCCAGAGACAGCTGGCCACGACAACTTAACAAAACCATCCATCAAGGGCAAATACATCAGCAGGATTACAGGAGGGCATATAAAAATCCTTTATGTGGCATTAGGGAAATATTCTTATATAATGCGTGGTCTTTTGCAGTGACATAATACTCACTACACTGCCACAATTACATAAGAACTACATCCCCCTGACCCTAAAACAGAGGAATTACACACCTACCCCATCAATTATGATTGCGGTTATGTTTATTTCCTTACATGTAAATATTATTTACATTTAAAATTGAAATCCAGTTGAATACATATTCTAAATTGATATTTAAAAGGTGTTACCAATTCAGCTGTGAATGTCACATGAGCCTGAAAAAGACAGGACTATAAATATAACTGAAACTTTAAAATGACGTAAACATAACCAGATGGTCTTTAAAGATAAATCGCAACCAATTATCACAACAGTCTACTTGTCAGTGAATACAACAGCTCAGAGCTAAGCCACCCAAAGATATTTTTGTTCATAAACATCCAACTCTGCATGGATCTAAGCAATGGGCTGACAGGAAATGCATTTTCTTGCTAGCCTTTTGTTGCTTGTCATGACTGTGGCAGCTTGTCTATCAAACACACTCACACTACGAGCTTTCAATGTCGTGAGTTGATTGGTGGAGAGAAGCTGTTGTTAACACATGAAGCGTTGATTAAAACCTTACATCAAACAGATCCAGTAACACTGTATTCTGTCTTTATCAAATGGAAGCTGTGAACAACCTGCGGTGAAGTGTAATAGTATTTACTAGCATCTGTGTCTTATGAGGAAAAGTTATAAATATATTTTTATACTTTTGGAGTTTATGAGGTAACGTTGGATGGTGCAGTTTATAATACAGCACAATGTATTACTGGATTCACAGTGAGGGTTGATGTAAAAGTGGAATATTCCGACATTATGAATACTGTATGCTTTGACATAACTTATGGCTTCTGGCAGCTCCTTTTTTCTCAAAGAGAGAGTGTGTCATGGCATTATGATGATGGCTGTGTCTGCCTGCAAAGTGTTTTGTAAGGGAACCCAAAAATGCATTCAAAATGGGTTTTATTCGAGTCAAAATATTTTTTACATGACTAAAGCAAACTGAATGCATTAGGTAAAAATAGTTAGATCCGGTATAATTCTTATGTCCATGCAATTAAGCTTGCTTGAGAACAAATAGTTCCGTTAGTGCCTGTATGGCTTTTGAGGACAGCTAGTGCTCTAGATGTTCCTAATTTAGGGTGGTCCTGTTATGTTTTAATGTGTCTGCGGCTGTTTAAACAGGTCTGTGCCATCTGGCCTGATGCTCACTTGACCTGAGACTTCACCACAAGGACAAGCAGCCTTTACGCGTATCACAGAATACATTTCTTTTTCATCTTCCTGCATTCCTTCTTAAATTGCAGTATGTAAAATGAAGCCACTCATCTCTAATTAACTACAGAAACACATATATAGCTAAAGGTTTGTGCTATGAATTATTTTAAGCTAAGAGTGATTTCAGAATCAGTAAATTGCATTTTAAAATATATTCAAATTGGAAAGAGTTATTTCAAATAGTAACACAATATTACTGCATTTTCTTAATCAAATAAATGCAGCGCATGAGACATTTTTTTAAAACCTTAAATTTAAAAGGTATATCAGTTTGCTCACAGTCATATGTAAAATTTGGAACTGTGATTTGATAGTCTTTATTTGTTCCACTGAAGTCGATCAACAATCAATTTCCTTCTGCCTCTCATCCAATTTCTCATCTAATCTAGTCCAGCCTTCTTCACTGCTAAGAAATGCCAAAGATCACCGGTGTCATAATGCAATCTCAAAACCTCATTATCCACTGAGGGAAAGCACCTTAGGTCCGAAACGATCTGATGCGTCAGGCAGGCTGCTGTAAGAGTGATGTAACTGCATTGTCACAGTGACTGTCATTAGAATGCACATTATCTGTGAAGCTGCTGAAGCTTGTGACTGGTAATAACACACCTAACCGTTCACAGAAGTCAGCATTTCACACAGCACAGCTTGGCTGTTAACTGACAAATCATTAGACAAAAGAATGACATTCTCTCCACTGAAAGAAAGTTCATAAGGCTGACAAGTCTGAATTTTATGCTGTCAGATGGTGATAGGAGGGAAATATACATATTTACAGCCAAAAGTGTTTTCATTGTCTGCATGGTTGCAAAAAAACAACTGTAAAGTGTAACCCCTGATGCTTTTTGATAAATAACTCTTTTTCTAAAGAATGCAAAAGACGCAAGAATGCAAGAATGAAAAAAATGTAAAAACGCGATCCACTAATTTTCTGGGTAGAATACTGGACATAGGGGACAAAATATGACTGAAATCAGATTAGACAAACTGATTATAGATACAGTGAACAAGAGAGATTGAATATTGTGATTTTGTTGATCTTAAAAAACAAAAATTTAAAGCAAAAACATCATTTTTTACTTCCTCACACAAATATCTTAACATATCAAATTCCTTTGATTATATATATTAAAATTTATTTAAATATATATATATATATATATATTGTTCAGTGTATATTTTATTACAATATAAAATATCATATAATATCATATTAGTGTGTTTATTCTTTTATTACAATTCAATTATTTGAAAATTTAAAAATACTGAACGCACTTGAGTTTCAATTTAAGAGAGAATTATGCCTGCTTTTTATTTCCCCCAAAATGAGAATGACAGAACAAGACTGTTTTGGGACAGCTTTAGCTGGTGAGCTTCCAAGCATGAATTTTATGACCAAATAGGCATTAGCACCACTGCAGTACTGTCCCTACCCCCTGATGGGAGGAAGAGAGAGAGAACAAATTCAGGGCAGCATTGGACTTTGAAGGAAGCGAAGCAGAGAGAGCGAGAGAGAGAGAAACCCTTTGAAAAGAAGCAAAAACTATAATGCAGCAGTCTGCAGCCAGCTCCACTCATGTCTACACAAAACAGATCAGTCCGTCAGTGACAGAGGGCCCAGAATGGCTTTGCGTTCACAATGCATGCGATCGCTGACTGTTTCAGAACCATGGAGAGCTCCACTGATACCAGCAGCTCAATAAGCATACATTTCAGCACCACGGACAGAGTCTCTGCTACAACCGCTGCAATCCAATCATGACACTTATACCACAGCGCATTTAATAAGAGAGTTATTTGCTCAACTACCTCAATTTGTAATGTGAGCGAAACACACAAATGTTTCAGCACTCATAATGAGTGCAGGTTCTGCTGTACTGCAGGGGGCTGATAAGAACGCATGCGAGAAGAGGTCAGGTACAAGCTAATTTAATTCCTCTCTCACGGGCTGGAGCTGAGCTGTACCTGTAGGCACGAAGCGCTTTTAGAGACTGAGATCTTGCATCTAAGAGCCCCTTCCCCTTTTCCAAGAGGTTAATGACATGAAATGCACCGAAGGTCTGCTTTTGTTAAAATGCTCCAATTATTCCAATTATTCCTAAGGATCTAAGACACAGGGAGACAAATCCACTGCCTTGCAAATGAAATATGATTAAGCAACAGAGAGACAGTCTGAGAAAAGGACAGACGAGCAGAAGAGCTGTGCCAAGCAGCATAAAAAAAATCTATAGAAAAATGGACTGGTACTGGTAATTTTATGCAAGGACATTATCTGGTCATTTTAACCCTAAAATAGCACAATGCAATGCGTGAGTTAAAATAGGAGTAAAACGCCAGTGAAAAATGAATATGGAAAATTCCTTCATGCACTGTAAAAACTGGTAACCAGCAACTGTTACCCTAAGGAGCTATTTCTACCTGATTAAATCAATAAAAATAAGGTCTTTTGGTATAACTGTAGGTACTTAGGTTGATTAAGTGATGTTAAGTTTAATATATTTTTAATATATTAAAAATATATTTCTATGTATAAATCTATACATGTATAAAAATAAATATATATATTTTAATATATATGTGTGCGTGTATATATATATATATATATATATATATATATAATTTCAATCATATTTAATGCATATTACCTGTGCATTAAAAACTGTATACTGTATATTAAGTCTATTTTTACAGACTTTTCTTAGAGTATGAAAATCTACACACACACACACTGCTGTCTGTACTTCCTCAGACAGACACAGAAAGCATTATCATTCTCCTCACAGCAACCTTGCAGCACAAGCCTTTGCCAAAGCTGCATACACACTAACAAATACGCACACACACAGACACACACACACACACAAAATAATTTCCAACCGTATCATTCCTTTGAATGCTTCCTTTCCACATACACACATGCAAACAATCACAAAAGCACCATTGATTACGATGCAAGAATATTTGCACCCTGACATATTCTCCCACACACACAGACAAGCAGCTATCAGTCATTGGTGCATGACTGTCACATACACACACACACTCCAGCTTGAACTGGTACCATCACCAGTGACCGGTACAAGGCACATTCGCTCATCCTCTGCACACACACACACACACACACACACACACCCAAAAGCTGTTGCAGGATCAGCCCACTCACCCTGACTGTTGGGTCCCCCATCGCCCTCTTCACATTCGGTAAGGTTGTTGAGCATTTTGGAAGCTGGAGCCCAGATCCCCTGCTAATGCTAACACTGCTGCTGTGTCCACCAGCCAACGCGTGTACCAGCCTCACACGGACAGAAGAGGAGGAGAAGGCTCGTGGTGCTCTGCCTCTCTCCTCTCAAGAAAGCGAGCAGTGCTGTGCTCCAGCAGACTGGAGTCCTCGCTGCGTACTGACACTCTCTCTTTTTCTGTAGGAGGAGGAAGAGGAGAAGGAGGGGTTGGTGGGGGGGACATAGAGAGGCTGCAGGGACATAAATGATGGAATGCTTAAGAGCACATTTTTTTCTCTCTCAAACACTCACACAGCATGTCGTCTCTCTCTCTGCTACGCAACTACAGGCTGCCTGTGCCTCACTATTACACGCACAATGCAGTGATCAGGAATTGCCTTTGCTTACATGTAGCGTCTGTTGCAATGTATGTGTCATCACTGTATCAAACTGTGCTCTTATCAGAAACATGGCAAATCAAAGAAAGACTGCACGTGGTTGTGGGTTGAAACTGTAGCTTTCGTTCTCAGGTTGTTTGAGAATTCACCAACCAAAAAAGCAGCAATCTGCATTTTTGCATGTGTTTTTTATGAGAAAATGTGTAAGGGTGTAATGGCTGGTTGCTAGGTTGTTGCTAAGGTGCTCCGCGTGTGCTGATATGGGTGTTCTGGTGGTTGCAAAGGTGTTGCTATGCAGTTGGTAATCTGTTCTGGATGCTGCTAATTTGCAAGTCCAATGCAATTCCAATTTGCAAGTCTGAAAGCTAGAGATATTTATATTTTTGCCCTTGCTTGTTGGAAAGAGCAGCACAGCTTGTTGCATGATTTATTTTAGATGGTCCCTAGATCAAAACAAACAAACAAACAAACAAACAATCACCACAAAGGGCTGGTCAATTAATACTTTTTTTAGTAACCAGCTTGACCAGAACCAAACCAACACTAACTGGTTTAGGCTTTTATTTTCTGATAAAACTTCACAATAAGGTTTCTTAACAGTAGGTATGGGAGCCTGTTTCCACCACTGAAAAAAAAAAAACACTCGGAATTCTGACTTTTTTTCACAGAATTGTTAGATACAAACTCACAATTCTATTTATATTTCACAATTCTGAGGAAAAAAAAGTAAGAACTGTCAGAAAAAGTTGCAATTACTATTTTTTTTTTATTCAGTGGCAGCAACGGGCTTCCATAATTAGGTAATGCAACGGCTAACATTAAAATATAAATAAATAAATAAATATGTAATCTATATGATCTATAGAAATATATAATTATTTTATATATATATAAACAATTATATTAATATATTTAATAATAATATAATATAATAATTATAGTATATTTAAAAACAATTTTGGGGTTTTGTTTTAGCGAACAGGAAATAATTAAATCATTTAAAATATTTTGTAAAAGGAATTTTAATAATTAATTAATTCATTTATAATTTTTTTATAATTAATAAAACATTCTAAATTATTATATATAACGTTTATAATATAATACATAATTATAGTTTAATATAATACTTTATTTAAAAATAATGGTTTATATTAATTTCCACATTTGCCAATTCATTTGTACATTTTAAGTTGTTTTAATGAGCATGTCAATGTACAATAATATATATGAATCGCATTAACAGTAGTATTTTCAAATTATTAACATATTTAATAAATGTTGCAAAAAAAGTTTTCATAGACTTGAGAAGTTAAGAAGAAATCACATAGGGGTATCGATATTTCAGTTCTGTCATTTCATAAGACACATGAATCAAACACCTCGACCTTCTGCCTTAATGTTTCTATTTGTGATGAAATACTTATGAGGCGTAAGCCATGTAAGAAATGATTGCCAGAGGCTTTTACAGGCTCTATGTCACGCTACAGGTTGTGGAATCGTTGTGAGATGAAGTGATGTGGAAATCTTGCTTTCTGCTGTCTTTTATACACACTTTTCTTCTGACCTTAGAGGTAAACTCCACTGAGCCTTCCTTCCTGAGAGCTTTCTATAAATACAGAGAATAAATTAAGGTATGGGGGATTTTAAAGGTTTTTTTCTAAAGTGCAGGATGGTGAGAAAGAGCACACATCAAGAATGAGGGACACACAAAATGGTTAGACACATAAATGATATATCTGCTCAGAGAGACACACTTATGGATAAAAGCCACAAATATGGGGCTTTAGAATAGTATAACATGTTCTCATATATCTGGAAAGACTAGCAGAAAAAAACATCAAAAATACACTGTTATATGATTATTTTATTGCACTTTATCTATTTGTATTTGTAGATTTCAATTCCAATATGCATTTTTATAGGCTGTTTTTTTAAACGAGCTGCAAAATAACATTATTTTCATTTTTTTTTTTTTTTATACTGTGAAGTGTTTTACAGAAAGATTTGTTTGTATATAATTTGCCTTATGTTATATAAGATTTTATTTCTAAAAAATATGGTAATTTATTTATTTCTGGCTATTTAGTATTTCAGTATTTTCTGATTTATAATAGAAAATATATTCAAAATATCCTCTGTAAGCTTTGAGTTTAAAATGTCAAAGACATCAAACAAGAATTCTTAACCTGGTTTCATACAATGTAAAGAAAAAGAAAAGAAAAAGAAAGAAAAACACATTACTGCATATTTAATTAGACAAAGCCAGAAAATGTTCTGAAAATAAATACATAAATATATATATATATATATGGGTTGAATCAATCAACTGGGTAATTAAGGTGATATGTATTAGTTTTTACACTTTTCACTTGGAGTGTCTTGTCTCAAATGTACTAAAATTGCTACATGTTCTAAATATAATGCAAACTGAATCAGAGAAACATAAACACAATAACACAGAGAGAGAGGGAGATAGAGAGAGAAACACAGACCAATGAACCTTGTGCAGATAAGTGGTATCAAGGTCCAGGGTGAAGAAAGGAGATAAGATTTTGAGATGCAGAACATGCTGGCTTGGCTCTATTCATGCAGTGATCTCCACTGAGACACTTTTCCTCCTAAAAGCATTTAAGTGCGGCATCTCGCCTACTTTTAGCATCAAAAGCTCAAAGACACAGAAAATGTTTCTGAACTCAGAAGATTTCTCTGTGATTAAAGATTCTGTTCTCATATCTGTGCATATCTTTCTGTGTAAGACATATTTCTATATATGGTCTATATGAGAACAAAAACCTTCTGCAATAGACAGGAACTCACAGATTAAAGCACCTTCACACACTTTTGACTTTACCGTCATTTGCATTTTGCCCAAACCCAAATAACTTGTCAAAAACATCTGATGCTGTTTGTTTGTAGTCTGTCAGTTTCCAGAATGAGAAACTTAAAAAATTAATAATAATTATAATTTAAAAAAATCTCTCTCTGTATAGGACGAGTCCCAATTGTCAGTAGAAAACTACATGATAATTACACAGTCATGTCCAATTAGACATCAAATATCATGAAACAAATGAATCCTCTAATGATATAAAAATTTAGGGCTCATTAATAAAATTTGGCACAAGCTCTGCTAAGTTTTAAAATGTTAATATGTTTGAGAATGCTAATCCTTTCTTACATTGATCAGCTGCACCCTTGTAATGAAAAGTACACTTTAAAATCATACCTTTAAAACACTAGGCTATACTTACTTTATTTGGTTTTTAAAAAATGAAAAGTTAATTTGCAAAATCAGATGACTCTGTTCTTAACAATTCTCAGAAATTGTTTTTCATTGTGCATTCATCTCAATCAAACTGCAGTTGAAGTTATTTTAACTAGGTTAAAAAATAACTAAAAACAACAGCCAATAAAATATGATTACAAAAACAAAACAAAACATGTTTTCTGGATATTAAAGAAAAAATAGCTATCTGTTTTTAAGCTATTCAAATATACTTAAATGTAAAACTGAAAGTAATTTTTTCTGACACTATGTATATTAACTTACAGTTCACATTTATTTAATATGCAATTAGTTGAAAATACGATTGCTTTTGTAACCCACTAAAAATAACTTAAATACTTTTTATATGTAATTTTATAATTCTACAGTCTTTGAAATATGATATGGATTTCTAGGCATTTTCTATAATAATTTCTATTGAAACTTGTATGAGATGCATTCAAATGTATTTGAAATAAACATCTTTAAAACTTTAAACTTAAACTTTAAAATGGAGGAAAATTTTACATTTTGACTTTAATGGAAAGTGGACTTACGCGTGTTAAGAAACAATCATGAAAGTGTGTCTCATTTTAAGGTGTGAAGTACTCTAAAAGTGCACATTAAATACAGTTAAGCTCACTTCTTTTTTATATTGGCAGTAAGCATTTTTTATGGATGGCGTCAGAAGCAGATATAAACAGAATCTTCAAGGATCACACATCTTGTGCCGTGAAACGGAAAGGCCTGGTCCAGATGTGAACCGACTCAAGTTTGCTGGAATCTCAAATTCTTGCCATGATTGGCATCCATCCTGAATACCATTTTCATCTGGGCCAAGCGGCTTTAGCGCTTAACCCGGAGGGCACCTCCCATCTTTACGCATACACATATACACAACACAACCCTCCCAGACTGAAAAAGCTGACCTAATCCACAGATTAAGGCCATAGAAAAATGTCGCAATTTGCTTTTTCATTTAAACTAAAAGTGAGACAAGAATGTAAGAGTCATCGCACTCGATTTGACAGAACAAGAAATGGATATGAGCGCCTAATAAGCTCGTTTAAGCAATGAGCAGTTTGGGATTCTCATTTTTATCAAGGCTTGCCAGTGTTTAAATGGAATTGAAATGAGCTGTCCATTTAGCTCCAGGACAAGCAAGGACGTTTCACTGGGATTACAGAAAGCACTAGGCTGACCAGCAGCTGTACTGGGGTGAAGATTAAAACCGGAGGGCAGAAAATGACCTTTCCGATGACGATCTTTCACAAAGTGCTCTCTGGTTATCATTAACTGATATTGCGTAAGGTGAAAAACCACAGGACATGATGGACTTCCAAGAGCTGTTTGAATGTCATGATGTAAGGATTCGGCTGCAAAGCCTTTTAGAGGTTTAGACGGACAGTTATTTTATTAAGTTTATATATATCCTTAATGTGTATTTTAAGTAAAGGTTTACGACTCTTAATCAGACTCGAGACATTTGACACGATTATGATAGCATTTAATAGAATAATTGATATTACATATACACTCCCATTCAAAAGTTTAGGGTCAGGATAGATTTGTTCAATTTTATTTTAGTATTATTATTTAATTTAATGCATTTTTAGTGCTATCAAACAATTAATCACGATTAATCACATCAAAAATATTTTTTTTGTTAAGGTAATATATGAGTGTGTATGGTGTACATTTAATTATGTGTATATAAATAAACACATACATGTATATATTTAAGAAATATATAGTTTTTGTATTAAATTTATTTATATATAGTACAAAATATAATAATATAAATATATAAATTTATATACATGTAAACACTTTCAAAATATATATTAAATGTGTGTGTATTTATATATGCATAATAAATAAACACAGAACACATAAATATATTATGTAAACAAAACTTTTTAATTTGTGTGTGATTAATTGTTTGACAGCACTAATTTTTTGTTATTAAAAAGAACAAAATGCATAGTTTTATTCAGCAAGGACATATCAATTAACATTAATCAAAAGAGACAGTCATTTATAACTATACATTCTTCAAAGAATTGTGAAAAAGTATGCTTTCACAAAAAAAATAAAAAAATAAAATAAATAAAAAAATAAATATATCAGCATTTAAAATAATAAGCAATATTGCCTGAGCACCAAAAAAAAAAAAAACTTGTGAAAGTTTTTGTATAGAAGTTTTATATTTGTATATATAAGTATATATGTAACAATAAAGTCTGCACAATATGTTTTTACAGTACAGGTATGATAGCTGGTGCAGAACATATTGATTTCACCTTTTGCTATAACCTTTGCAACCCTGTTATTGGCACTGCAGCGAGAACTGCTGAGATTTATGAGCAGCCAGGGAGAGAGAGAGAGAGAGAGGAGCAACCATTTAAAAGAAAAGTCAGAAAGAGAAATTGAGCCTGTCCTGAATGCACCCCTGGAGGAAGTCAAGGGCATATTGAATCTTTCATTCCACTCTTGCAGATATTCTGACCTTAAATTATGTGTTATCTTTTGCGAAAAAAATAAACTGCTAAGTGTGCTGTTCAGCTATTGGCATGGATTTGTGCATGAATATTTGGGAAATGTGATTTTCATTTACTGTCGTGTGAATCAGTGCGGCAGCACGTATGCATGTCATGCTGTAACACTAAATTCAATATGATTAATTAATCATTGAACTCACCATTGACCTCATACAATTTCCATAAGCCAACAACGGCAAGGTCACAGATTCAGTTTCCAAAATATACTTGCAAATGAGTATATTTTATCCATTAATTGCATCTATCCAACACCAGACTCTTTTAAACAGATAAGGTTAAAAGCATTTCTATATTCAATATTAATATAATATTATTATAATATATAATATAATTATTTAGTTTGAGTTCTAAGACAAATTTGACCTCTGTAAATTACCTTTTGATATAATTTTAAAGTCAATAATGCTCTCCGTGTTAA
>JAUCMR010000160.1:16537481-16547971 GCA_032357425.1 Enteromius argenteus
ATCTGATCTGATCATCATCCAGTCTGTCTGGAATGACATGAAGTAACAGAACAAACTGAGACAGAATAAATCCAGAACTGTGGCAACGTCTCCAAGATGCTTAAAAAAACCTACAAAAATAATGTAAACTGATATTTCCAAATGACACACTAACGCAAAAGATAGAAATAACCGACTTAAACCCATTTTTTGTTGGTGAAAATACTAGTGGTCTAAGACATTTGCACAGTACTGTACAATCATAGAAAGAGAGGAAAAAAATAATGACAAGAAGAAAAGGAAATGCAGTGAGCAGCGTTACCTGTTCATCACAAGAGTGACGGCACAGCAGTCTCCTGGATATACCTCAGGAAGTCCTTCAGCAGGTACCACTACACCTGGCAACATGAGATCTGCAAGAGACGAATTACTCAGATGTGTTTTCTGAGACACACAGATGAATACTACCAAACGAGTGCTGACCTGCTCCACCAGTTAACTTCTGCAGGACCGGCGGCCACGTGACCAATGCTGGTAACATGGTGGGATACCGCCACAGTGTGTACACTGAAAACAACACACACAAATTTATCATGAAAAAGAAACACCATCATCATTAACAAAATTGTGGGCTACCTGCAGACTCACCTGTTGGAAACAGCTGTTTCTCAAGCTGAAAGAATATGGGATTTTTATGCAGAACGTACAGAGTGACCGCATCTCCCTTATGTGCGTAAATCTTCACAATATTCAGCTCTTCTTTATTTGGGATCAGTTCATTTAGATCCTCAGCTGACAGAGAAGGGAAAGCGGCAGAGGTATCTGCTTTCAGCTTCCTCCTGTATGGACAGAAAGGACCACAATGACAAGGCATCAAAATGATAATAATAAAAATAATAATACTCATGAACAATATCTGAAAACCATGGGAGAACTCCCTTCTTTATTGGACTTATCTTGTCTCTTTTATCAAATAAACATTCACTTTGATTTTATAACTCTCAATACTCCTGTGTATTAACAGATATTTTAAAGGGGAAGATGTCATTTCATCAAGATACCATAAAACGATATAAAATCATACAGAAATATGGCAATACTATTGTAAGGCACTTTACGTGAAGATACAGTTGATGATCTTGAATGAGTAAAACGCACCAAAGTATCTTGTAATATAATAAACACCACACGAGTCTGACGTTATTTGTGACATTTTGCTGAAATAAGAATGTGTGCGAAGCAGAGCTGTCTGCTCTAGACAGCTAATTTAAACTCAAAGCCTGAATCAGACTCTCTTTGCAAGTATGTTTCGTTCATTTCAACTTATGCTTAAAAATCAAACTGGTTGAATACCTGTCAGATCCCTTGATAACGGTGTTAGATTTCACACGAAACGCTTTTGCAAACATCTCAGTATTCCGATTATGTATTTGCAAGAAGCCGCTATAAATCGCCTAAAGAAGTGCAGTTTTCTAATTTGTCATTTTATAAAAGCTGTTTTAGAGTTATTCAGTCATCTGCCGTGCTCCGAGCGGCACGCAGGTGCAACGCTGAAACATGTCCGACTGGAAAATACCGGTGTCTGTTGAAGTGACCGCCAGTCCAGTCGATAATATAATTCATTCAGTAATTTAACTGATTTGTTTGTATTGAACTGAATGTTGTATAAAATTAAGTACATATTATATAAATAAAATTATATTGTTTTCCAAAAATAAAAACCGTGTGGTGTCATTTCAATAGCTATTCATTATCATGTCTTTCTTAACTCTTCTGTTCTGAGACGCTGTTCTGCAATGAAAATCAATAGCTGACCACTATCAAAACGGACTGACTAACTAACTACATTTGAAGACTTTATCAGTCAAAGAGCAAACGAGTCAAAGTGCAAATTATTTCTGGCTGCTTTGAATCTCCTTGTGTATTAAAGGTCAGTGTAGAGAGGTGTTGTGTCTGTGTAAAGATTCCTTTTGAGTAGGTAAAGATATTCAAACCTGCCCTGTTAATTGGATCCTTTCAAAATCCTTTAAGCTGGTCTAAAGAAGTCTTCACTGCTGCCTGGACTGAGATGAACACAGTCTACCACTATGTTAGATGATACAGAAAATAAAAATGATTCGGTGCTTTCCAATGAGCAGCAAGACAGTCAGCATCAGATTAGCATTGTGCCTCCAGAACTGACACTGAAATCCACGCTGAAGATAAAGAAGAAAGTAATAACAGAGGAGTACAAGCTTGCAGGACAAGTGCTCGGGATAGGCATCAACGGCAAGGTCTGGGAAATATTCCAGAAGAAAAGTGGCAAAAACTATGCCTTGAAGGTATTGATTTTTATTAATCCTTTTAAAATACTTTTTGAGAAAGTATACTTGAATGCTTCATTACCAAACTAATTGTCTAATTCTTAAAGCAAATAAAAGGAATTTAAAAAGGGTGATTATTAGTGATGTTTGTGTACGATAAAGTCTCATGGTATGATGATTAAACTAATTTCTCTGTCCGACATTCAATGTTTATATTTTATATATAATTTACATTACTGTACATGGTCCCTTTTGAGTCAAGGTTTTCATATCATTAAAAAGCTTTGCTAAATAGGACCAATTAGGTATTCCTGGAAATCATGGACATTTTTATGCTTTAAAAGCTTCATCAGATTCTTGTAGTCAAGGAACTGAGGTGCCTCAAAACCTTTTCCATTATAATAGGGTTACTGGAGCTATTAACGTCTGTTGGGTTCTGGCAGGAACTTATGGGATCCATTAAGCACTTAAGCTATAGACTAAATTCCTCCAAAAAACTGCCTAGACATTGTCTAGGAGCTCTGCCAGTGTGGTAATTTGAGAAACCCTACTGTATATATAGCCTCAATTATCTTTTCATTTCTTACTCCCCTTCTTGGCACTCTCAATCGTTCATTATCTGCCTATTTAATGCTATTGAAACTATTCCTCATGGTGAATACACAAAACAAGTAAACAAGTAAAATGCACTTTAGGGGTAAGAAAATAAATTTCCAATAGCGTATACATTTAGCGTAAATACAGTTGTGGATGGAATAGGCTTTAGATATTCATTCATTTATTCATTCATTATATGTTCCTTCATTATATTTCTTAAAATGTTTTAAATTTTATATAGGGTTTAATTCAAAGTTCGTTGCTCTTGAATGCTCACTTTCAGATGTTGCGGGACACCCCTAAGGCTCGGCGGGAAGTGGAGCTTCACTGCAGGGCATCCATCTGCCCCCTTATTGTAGGAATCGAAGATGTCTTTGAGAATTATTACCAAGGCAAAAAGTGTTTGCTTCTCATCATGGAGTGGTAAGGCTTGTTAACACAATTAAAGCCTGATCGTTATACTATTTATAATAAAACTGATTAAAGTGCCTTCATAACATACTTTTTCAAAGAGCTTTTTAGGTTTCTTTTATGTTAATTTTTATGGCTGGGATATTATTTTCTATTTTTATTATTTTTATAAATATATTGTGTTGATCAATTTCCAATATAAGTCTTTGACAAAAAAAATAAATAAAAAAAAATAATAATAAAAAAGCATGAGATTAATGCTGCATCTGTTACTTAAACAGTATGGAGGGGGGAGAACTCTTCCGGCACATTAAGGAGCGTGGTGATCAAGCTTTCACTGAAAGAGGTACAGATCCTCACAACACACACACACACACACAGGTTTTGATGAGAAAATAGTGAACACATCACTAATTCTCTTTTTTTCTTTTTTCCTTCCACACAATGAGTAGAAGCCTCTGAAATTATGAGAAATATAGGAGAAGCTGTGGAGTTTCTGCACAGTATTAACATTGCTCACAGAGACCTCAAGGTGAGCTACTGTATAGCCATTATTATGCATCAGCACTGTATTACATTATACATATTGTTCAAATGTTTTGGGTCAAGAAGATTGCTTTATTATATTCAATAAATTAAATGGCTGTAAACACATATTTAATACTAATATTGAATAATTTTTAATTGTATTAATACTTAATAATATTACTGTTTTTATATCAGGTTTATCCAAATGATTTTATGATATGGATCTTTTAACTTAACCTATGTACTCTCAATTATTTTTGATAAGTGACAGAAAGACAAAAAGACACATAAACAATGTTGAATGGTTAGAGATGGTGTTTAAACTCTGGATGAGGCTCACTAAGTTGAAGTATAATTAAGGCAAAACTTATTACAGCAATACTGTAACTTGATAAATTTACTTGTTTTCCTGAGGCCATTTGGCTTATCCTACATATGTAACTGTTGGATCCTGCAGTGGTTTCCATGTTAAAATGTAGCCAATTAGGTTTCTTTGACTTTAATTGAACATGGCAATTTAATAACTGCATTACAACTTGCAATTGATCTAACCAAGAATACATTTTACAGCACATTTATAGAAGAACAGTCATTCTGTAATCTTATACCAGCTCACTACTGGAAGCCAAGAGGAAACTCAACATGTAGAGTTCATTTAGAAGTCAATCAGTATTTCAGACCATTTAAAAAAATGTTTCCTATTACTTGTTAAGTCCTAGTGTGAAAGCTTTAAAGAAGATCATAAGAAATTAATTTCCATTGGGTTGCTAGGGGTCCAAGTCTTGCTTGCCATTTGTAACAAACAAATTATTTATAATTAACAGCATAGGACATACTTTTATAACACATGCATTTCTCTTATATTTAATTTTCAATCTACTCCTGATTGGCAGCCAGAGAATTTACTGTACTCTTCAAAGCAACCGGATGCCCAGCTCAAGCTTACTGACTTTGGATTTGCTAAAGAGACCACATCCAACAAATGCTTGGCCACCCCGTGCTATACACCTTATTATGTGGGTAAGCAGACAATTCAGTTTCGAGTTTCATTTGCCATCATAATATAATGAAGCTAAATCGAATCCTTCCTTTTCAGCCCCAGAGGTGTTTGGTCCAGAGAAATATGATAAGTCATGTGACATGTGGTCTTTAGGAGTCATCATGTACATCCTGTGAGTGAAAACAATCTGATGGTTATGAAATCTCACACCAGTGCTTCATATGTTATTTCCCTTTCATTCACAACCAATATGTATCCTCATAGGTTATGTGGATATCCACCGTTTTTCTCAAATCACGGCTTACCGCTCTCACCGGGAATGAAAAAACGCATTCGAAATGGCCAGTATGAATTTCCAAACCCTGAATGGTCACAGGTGTCGGAGGAAGGTCATTATATAAAATTTAACACTTCTAATGCCACGTTTTGTTCATAAAGCTGCAGTCTTTAACTTTTTGTGTTCAAAATCTACAATATAATAAGCGAGTACACCATGAACCCGTTTTCAAATCGCGATTTTGGCTTGTCCTGATTCACTACGGTACACCTATAATATAATTGTTTATATTCTGACTATTTAGACTGGTTCGGGAAGGTACCGCTGCATTGTAGCTAGGTACCTGCGTGATTCGTCATAGACATACACATAGGGAAGTAGTTCCAGCTACAATGTTCTTCCGCAAGGCACGCAGTTCTGTTTATTAACCGCTAGAGCGCCAAAAAATTATGGACTGCAGCTTTTAATACATTACGTGATATATGACTCTTTTTTTTTTCTTCACTCTACAGCAAAGCAGCTCATTTGCCAGCTACTAAAAACAGACCCTACAGAGAGAATGACCATCTCACAGTTCATGAACCATTCTTGGATCAATGTGAGCATTACCATTTTAGCAATGATACACTAACATTTCGCTCCTATTTTGATTTCCATACTTCACGTTTAGTAAGACTATTTAGTTTGCATACTTTATAATTTGCACAACCAATCATGTTTCTCTTTCGGTATGTATGCAGAAGTCAGTGAATGTTCCTCCAACCCATCTACACACAAGTCGAGTTCTTAAGGAAGAGAGTCACGTCTGGGATAAAGTCAAGGTTTGTTCTCTGTATCATGTATTCAGATATGCATAAATCAAATAGTTTATCATACATAGCCTATAGCATCGTTCAAACTTGGGGTAAGTAAAAAAAAAAGGATTTATATTTCTGCATGAATGCTTTTCTGTTAAATCATAATATCACTGTTCCTAAAAAAATAATAAAGCTTCATAGTTGTTTTCAACATATTTCTTGGGCATCAAATCAGCATATTAGAAGGAGGATTATGTGACACTGAAGACTGGAGTAGTGATGCTGAAAATTCAGCTTTGCATCACAGGAAGAAATTACATTTTAAAATATATTCAAACAGTTTAACAGTTAATAGTTTAAGAAAATACTAGTTTAAATTGTGATAATATTTTACAATATTACTGTTTCTACATTATTTTTAATTAAATAAATGCAGTCTTGGTGAACATAAGAGACTTAAAAAAAAAAAAACGGTAAAACTTTATTTACACGTTGCATGTACTTACTATTTTAAAAACAAAAACAAACAAACAAAAATAATTATGCATAATTACACGCAAGTACTCCTAAGCCAAACTCTAATCCTAAGCCTAACCGTATAGTAAGTACATGTAGTTAATTAGCATTACTCACTTAAATGTATAATTACACTGTAATAAGGATACAAAATAAAGTGTAACCAAAAACACTTACTGACCCCAAACCTTTGAACAATGACCATCTGTATCAGTTATTATTTTTTGTAAATGCTTTTGCTACATCTATTTTGTGTGTAATTGAACAGGAAGAGATGACGAATGCCTTAGCAACAATAAGAGTGGACTATGAACAAATAAAGATCAAACCGATCAAGGATGCATCCAATCCTCTTCTTCTAAAAAGAAGAAAGAAAATGGCTGCTGGAATGGAAGAAGCACCAGGGCCATGATGAATAAAGGCATGTGGAAACATGTATAGCTCTTGATCACTAAGAGGACACTTAAGAAATCTGATCACTCAACAATGAGGGGAAAAATGGGGCCTTCAGGGCATTTAGTCTTCATTTCTCTTTTTAAAGCCTGCACCAGTTAGTTATAGCATAGATAATATTGTGTTGTGGTGTATCACATTTACTTCTAAACTGTAGCAAGTGTACTTTTAATAATTTTGTTGAGTGCTGTTTGAAAATTGTATACATTTTATTATTCACTTTTGTTTTTAAAACCAAGTGTTAATGTTTTGTCATGTTTTGTGTGTATAACACTGAAGGGGGAGTATGTTATGCATCCTATTTAAAAGCTAACAAATCAACAACTAAAAAACAGCAGCCATAAATATTACCTCACAATGTTATATAATCATTTGTATGCATTAATTAAATAAATTATGAATTAATCTGAAGAAATTACTGCTGGTTAAACACTCCCCTGTGACAAATAAGAAATTGACTCCATATGAGTATTTTCCACATTATGTTTGCTCTGCCGTCATGATGTCATTAAATTCACCATGGCCTTTTATGAAAACAAATAAATATGGCTACATAACTATTTCCAAGTATCCTGTGCATTTCTTAATAAGATAGAACTAATTTGCACACAAGAACAACACCTTCCATTCATTAAAACATTTAAAATGCAAACAATGGTTCTTAATTTTGAAATTATTTCACTTCTTTATAAAATTATGTTTAAAAAAGGCATGTTTAACACGTTGCTAGCCAGCTTAACTGGTTAACTGTAAGAGATCCAGTTGGGCTACTGTGACATGGCGAGTTTTACTGTTTTCACTAAAGTCCATCATGTTTTCACTACACAAGCTATAAATTAAGCTTAACATTACGAAACCTTTCCAGCATGTAAAACCACTGTAGTTCCAACCAAAGATAAAACGTGTCCCATCATACTAAGTCAAATGCCTCAGAAAAGCACGCACACATGCACAAAGGCTCATCCTGTGCAGGGATAATGATAAGGCAGGGGTCCCGTCCTGACAGAATCCATGAAGTAAGGCTGTTAAAATGCAGATGTTTTGCCTTCGCACACATGGCACTCATATTCACAAAGCCTCAAGGCACAAAACACAGCATAACATGTTAGTGAAGCAGTAGACAAAGCTTCACTGTATACTGGCTTTACACTGAGGGCTCTGGGCTGTGCAACTGCATCCGTTTATTGGAATGTGATTTGTTGTATTAATGCTGTAAAAGCAGCTGTACGGGGCACATTATATACGGTACAGTTATTTTTTTTCTTCTTCTGCATTTGAATAAAAGTATTTTAACATTTTATGAATATGAGTGTAATACAAACATTCATGATGTACTAGGATAATGATTTTACTTTATTATTTTTTTTTATTTACTTTATTTACTCTCTACATCTTATTTATGTGCCTTATTTTTTTTTCTCATTCCCCAAAAGCAACTGAAGCACACAAAAGGGACAAAAAGACCAAAAACAAAGCAAAGCAAAGAGGCTACAACGACAGGTATGTGTTTAATCTTTATTTTATCAGATATATTGTATGAACCCAATGCATTATGATAAAAGATTTTATTTTACTGAAGAAGCATTTTTGTCAATGCAATTTATACAATAGAATGACAGAATTATTATTACTGAATCATTATTTGATTGCATAACATGCTCCAATAATTTTATTTTATTTGCAATAACAACAAAAAAAATAAATAAATAAAAATAAATTATATATATATATATATATATATATAGATAGATAGATAGATAGATAGATATCATCTCATTTAATTTAGTAACTGTGCTCTGATGTGGAGTTACTTAAAGATAAAAGGGAATAATGTTATATCATTATTGGAATTACAGCCAAAAGCTTGAAACTTAATTTTCAAATATATGTGTATATGTATATATATATGCATAAATTAAATTAAATTAAACAAAGATATGGACATATAATGGCAACTTCGACTAGGCTACACATTTATCATTTAATCAATGTTATATAATGAAATGAAAAATTATTAATTAATTTGATTTAAATTGAACAGTTTGGAAATTAAGTATGGGTTTTAAAGGAATCAACAGAAATCGTTTATTAGGCAAATAGACACATTAAACCATTTAAATCCATATAAATAGCACCCAAAACATGTTTAAACACGAATGTAAGCAGATGCATTATTGTATATCAGTGTATTATTTTCAGTATTGCCCCAAGATGTAAAGCTGTCAGCAACACTGAGAGCTGGATTTATCAATCTTCATCTGTGTAAACAGTACCAAAGCTTTCCTCAGGCAAAACTCAGTTCTCTTCCCAAAATCCTCATGTATATTACATGTAGCGTACTTGCCCAGACCTGAGACAAATTTTATGATGTCTGTTTTTTCACAGCATTACTTTGAGATATATAAAACATATGTGTAAATAATTATTATTTCTTGTAATGATAGTATATATGGAAACAATTGTCAGGAGGATATAATATCTACTGTATGCATGTCTGTGACTTAATCCTTCTGGGTTGCTTCTTAGAAGCTGCTCATATAAAACACAAAGAAATGTTGTGTGCTTATACTGGCTCTATGGAGTCTGAAACTACTTTCGAAATCTGGGATTTTACAGTATATGCATATTCTTGTTTTTATACATATCTATTATGTTTCTGTTCATGTGAAAAATGAAAAAATAAATAATATGACATGAAATAAAAAAAAATAAATTTAAATTAAAAATTTTAAATTTGGGACATTGACATACAGGCTGTTAATGTTCTTCCTTCTACTAAAGCAAAAAAATATGAATTAATTCATTCTTATGATGGAAATCAAGATCATTATTACCACCATCAATAATAATAATAATAATACATTTATTAATAAAAATCAGAATGACAATGTTATTTGATAATGATAATAATAATGATTTGATAATTATTTTTGATGATGAATTTGTAGTAAATGATTATTAATTCAAGATAATTTCTAATGAACAATTACTAATTCAATTAATTAAAAATCCATCATCATCATCATCATTTTAGAATAATTTAAAGAATTTGTAAGGAAAAAATGTATTATTATGGATAATGAAAAATGACTAATTCTATAATAAAAACAAAATCCAATAATGATCATAACCATCATATTTTATAATAATTTGTAATACAAAAAGGTTGGATTTATTTATTGACAAAAATATCTGAATTATATTAATGTTAATGTTAATAATTGAAAGAATTTGTAATAAAATATATTAATTATTTGTAAACAATGTCTAATTAAAATTGCTATTTTAATTAAAAAAGTAAAACAATAATGTTCATTGATAATTTAAAAAAATAAGTTTTACAATGTATACAAAAATACAAATTACTGATTTAATTATAATTTAAATAAAAATTTATAAAAATTTATAATTCATAAATTAAAGATTCAATAATTTCACAATAATTTTCACAATAAAAATTTGTAATTACAAAAATGTAATGAATTCTGGATAATTTATAATTAAAATTACTAGTTAGATTTACAAAAACGTTAAATAATAACATAGTTGTTTGACAATTTAATAATAATTTAAAGAATTTATACTAAAAATGTTAATTTTCATAATATCCAAAAGTTTCTAATTTATTT
>JAUCMR010000160.1:16577326-16590099 GCA_032357425.1 Enteromius argenteus
GTGTAGTGAAAAGCATATTTTGTGATAATGTGAATTGTACTAACACAATTGAAAATATGCTGAAATGTTTGAAAAAACTTTTGATGATCTTTTGAGAAATAAGTACTAAGAGTTTTGAAAATGTACCAATTGCTTGTGAAAACTGTGCCAAACCAATTAAAAAAAAAACTGTATTAAATATGATTTTAGGCATTACTCCTGGGTAAGGTTTGGTTTAAGTGTAGAGATATGGTCAAAACTAAAATTTTGGATTAAAATGTTGTTCTAGGGTCAACAAAATATGCTGACCCAGGAACACTTAAACTCAGCAAAATCAGCACGTGTGTGCTGTGCCTGGTGTGGTGGACCTTCTGGTGGACTTGGCTCTTCGTCCACTTTCCTTCTTTACCACTAGTCGGACACCAAAATGTGTTAGATTTTAAATACCATGTAATAAGCCATGCTGTCTTTAACATTGGCTACATGTGTTTAGTGTGGGTGCTGCTCTTATACACTTTTTTCAAAGTGTTGTTCTCTGCTGAAGCAGCTGATTCAGAACCAGCTCAAGCACAGAAGGCCATGAGAACCATTTTACTGCATGGTGTCCCTTAGCTTGTCTCTTTCCTTACTACAAGTATATCATTTATTTCTGTGACTTCATTCTCACCAGCATTTTACTGTGTCTGCTGAGCCCTCTTATATATGTCATAAGTGATCAAGTTTAAGAAGTACATGAAGAATTCCTTGATATGTACTTCTGACAAGACAGCCATTAAGTCCTCTGATTAGAAAAGTATGTTTATAAAAAGTTGTAAATGTATTTTTAAAAAAAAATAGAATTTCACAAATTTATTTTTTATCTAGTTTATTTCAGCATAGACATGGAGTGCTGTAGATTAAGCAATGCTGATTTAGCAATGTTCAACCAGTGTTATTCAGTATAATTAGTTCCCTTTCAGTCGGTCTCTACTATGTCTCCTTATACAGTCATTGTATATATAATAAAGGAGACAAAACACAGCCTTGGGGAGTTCCTGTAGATGTTATCAAGGAAGCTGAAAAACTCTCACTCTTTGTTCTGTCAGTTAAAGAAATCTAAAATCCAACCCACTAAATTAAAATCGAGACCAAAATCGGTAATTAACTTATTTGCTAAAATATGAGGTTGTAAAGAATTACAAGCAGATGAAAAATCCACAAAAATAAGCTTGACATGATTTTTGTTCCCTTTCTAAGTGTTTTAATACCAAATTGAAGGTTGCTGTTGCATCTTCGACACCTCGATGTGATCTATAAGCAAACTGAAGGGGGTCTAAAAAGTTTTTGGTTTTTAGCCAACAACTGTTCTTTTACTAGTTTCTCAAAACATTTCATGATCAGAGATGTTAGTGCTATTGGTCTAAAATCATTTATAGTTTAACTTTGCTTTCCTCACTTCAATTTTAATCTCTTTCTGCAATTCCAATCGTTTTACCAAATCGCCCTCATAAAATGCTTTACATCTTTCATTCATAAGTAGTTTCAGAGATTTTGTGAGCCATGGCATACTGTTTGGGAATATTTTAATATATATTATATAATATAATATATATATTATATAAAATATATATAATATATATAATATACATCTATATCCAAACAAGAGTCATGAAAAACATCCCAGTCTGTACATTCAAGGCATCCTTGCGGTGGAGTCCTCGGACCACACTCTGATACTCTTTTGAGGTTTTTCTCTTTTTAAAACACTTTTGTATATTGGGACAAGCAGGACAGTATTATGGTCCACTGCCCCCACCGGAGGCTTAACAATGGACTTATATGCACCTTTAACTGATCCATAGCAGAGGTCAAGAGTCTTGTTAAAACGTGTGGGACAGCACACACATTGATAAAAGTTCCACAAACACTGATTCATGGAACATTTATTAAAATCACCCATAATAAAATTTGGAGCATCCAGAGAAACGTTTTGCAGTTTACATACACTCTGTCTCTCTCAATAACAGAACTGCACCATTTGTGGTTTATATATAAGCAAACACCACCTCCTTGCTTTCCCCCCGTAATTGCAGAGCAGCGATCGGCATGAAGAGGGATGCCAAAACCATTAATGGTTACAGAATAATCAGGGTCGCTGTTTTTTAACCAAGTCTCAGTAAAAGCCAGAAACTCTCTGTCGTACTGAACCCTCACTGGTTGTTTGGATGGTGATGCGTTCAGACACGCAGGAAGGAGGAATAGAGCCCACAATAAGGCAATAAACGGCACATCCATTTGGCTTTCCAAATAAATCCAAGAGCCATGCACGGAAAATTACTTAAAAACTCAAGAACTTTAAAACGGACAAACAAACACAACAAACACGTCCGCTGTTTCTATTTCCGCTGATGGTCGCCACGTGAGTAGCGCCCACGATCGATAGAAATATTTTGATTTGCTTAGGACCGCCTTGGTGCACCTGCGTCTCGTGGCATCAGTGCTGATTTATCATATAAAAGACGCTGACGGGGAGCATGGGGAGTGGAGAGTGACCATTTTTGTTTTCCTTTCTTTTGATTTTTGGTTGATTAGTTGTTTTTGTTGCTTTCTTATGGGAGATATATATTTTCTCTCCCTCTGAGTTCCTTCTGGGTTCGTACATAAATTGGGGGCTCGTCCAATTTTGTTTATTAATGATAGTGGTGCAAAGCAATCTCCGGGTAGGTGTCAGTCCCTCTTTATCGCATTTGGGTGTCATCCTTTTTTTTCTTTGGATGTTTTAATGTAGTGATTCGTTCTTTTCTACCTGTGCCAAATGTGTTTGTTGCTAGTGCAGTTACGACTCATGCTCAAGCAAAACGTATGCAAAATGAGAAAGAGACAAGTCTAGGTGAGTCTGTTTTCACCAAGAGTTTTGAGAAGAATACGTTTCTTGAGATTGCGAATACTTCTAAGCCGATTGTAAAATCTGCAGTGTGCCCAAGTACTGACTTATTCTTGCCTATCTCATGTGATGCCCTTACGGAGGCTCAGAAAATTGATCCTATACTGACGAAGCGCTGACGGTCAAATGTCCCCGCTGCATAATCATCAATTTTATTGGAATAATACCGCGTTAATGCATCGCTGGAGTGCTTGATCGATGATTGGAATGTGGTCCATCAGATTGTGGTACCATCAAAATTTCAACAGCATGTTTTGAGCTTAACCCATGATCATCCTTGGTCTGGACACCTTGGGGTTACTAAAACTTACAACCGGGTACTCCAACATTTTATTTTGGCCTGCATTGAAGGCCGATGTTTGTCGATACTGTAAAATGTGCCACATATGTCAAGTAGCAGGAAAGCCCAATCAGGTCATTCCCCCTGCGCCACTTATTCCTATTCCGGCTGTGGCCCTTTGAACAGGTTCACAGTATATCTTAACAATACTGTGCGCTGCCACATGGGAAGCAATCCTGTTAGGGAAAATAACCACGAAGGCTGTCACGAAATCAAGTTAAGTTAATTAAGTTTTTTAACACGTTCGAATTACCCAAAAATGTCCAAACTGATCAAAGCTTGAATTTTTTTTCAAAGTTTTTGGGATCAAACTTTAAAGTCTGCTTTGCGGAAATATTGTTTGGAGACCAAGAATGAGTGGGATGATGGGGTCCCCTTGGTTTTATTTGCTCTTCGTTAAGCACGGCAGAAATCACTGGGTTTTTTGTCTCATCTGAACTGGTTTTTGGCCACAACGTGTGGGGTCCTTTAAAGATCTTAAAAGATGAATTTTTTGTAACCAGTTTGTCTGAGAAGAGCAAGGTGTTGGACCTTATTTCTCATACCCGTGAGTGGTTGCGAAGTGCTTGTGCAGTTGCAAAGCACTCTCTTTGTCACAAAAGAAAATTAAAAGTTGCTTTGATAAGCGAGTGCCTGAAGAGAAAGTGTTGGGGTTACTTCTTTCACAGGGTTCTGCGAGATCAAAAGTAAACTGAGTGACACAGATTATGTAATTCACAGTCCGGAGCACCGTCGAAAGATGCAGTTGTGTCACGTGAATATGTTAAAACCATATGCTGTGATAGTAAAACTGAAGTTGAATCGAAGTTTCTTGAGAGTAAGTCACAGGTGCAAGAGGCCGAGCAAGTGTCTATGCTGTCTCATGTCTTGGTGGTTGAGGAGGGGGATGGCTTGGATGTGGCCACAGAGCTGTTGAATGGTGGCTGTTTAAACAATTCAGAGGTTTTGAGGGGGTTGCCTTCTCAGTTATCTCATTTACCCAGTGACCAGCTGCAGGATGTGCTTGGGTTGGTGAAATGTTTTCCTGATCTGTTTAAAGATGTTCCGTCTGGTACCTCGGTCATCCAGCATGACATTGAGGTAGGTGATGCAGTTCCGATAAAGCAGCACACGTATCACTGTCCGGTAGAGAAGAGGGGGATTATGAAGCAGGAAGTGCAATATTTAGTTCAGAATGGTTATGCCAAAAAGAGCAATAGCCCTTGGAGTTCACCATGTGTTTTGGTACCTAAAGCTGACGGATTCCAAAAAGTGAATTCTGTTACTGTTCTGAATGCGTTTCCATTGCCACGTATAGAGAATTGTATCGATAATCTTTGCACTGCTCAGTATATTACCAAACTTTGGCAAGTGCCATTGACTGAACGTACCTCTAACATTTCTGCATTTGTGACTCCTGATTCTTTATCTTCAGTATACATAGATGGCATTTGGTTTGCAAAATGCTTCCGCCACATTTCAAATGTTGGTGTCTTTTTTTTTGGGTGACATTCCAAATTGCAATGTGTTTGGATGGTGTCGTCCTCTATTCTTGTACATGGGCTGACCACATTGCTACATTGCATGAGGTGTTTAGTCGATTAGCAACTGCGTCCTTAACATTAAATTTGAGAGAATGTGAGTTTGTAAAAGCCTCTGTTACCTATTTAGGAAAACAGGCTGAGAATGGTCAGGTACGGCCTGTGGACATAAAAGTGGCTTGCATTCCCTGTGCCTACTAAAAGGCGAGAACTGCAATGGTTTTTAGGGATGGCTGGCTATTATAGGTGCTTTTGCAAAAAAATTTCCACTGTGGCTACTCGTTTAACACAAATGTGCAGTCCGAAGGTTGTTTTTGAGTGCTCTAGTGTTGGCAGCTCCAGACGTGGCTCGTCCATTTAAGCTTGAGGTAGACACTAATGTGACTGAAGTTGGAGCGGTTCTGTATCAGGATGGTGACGGGGTGTCCCATCCAGTGTCCACTTTTCTGCTAAATTCAATTGTTCTCAACTGTATTATTCTACGATCGAAAAAGAGACCTTGCCCTGTTGCTTGATTTGCAGCATTTTGATGTGTATGTTGGCTACAGTTCTTCTCCTTTTGTAATCTGTATGGACCACAACCCGTTGATCTTTCTAAATAAAATGTACAACCAAAACCAATGTTTGATGCGCTGGGCTTTAATGGTTCAACATTACAACCTTGAGATCTGCCATAAGAAAGGAATCTCAGGTTGATTCAGCTGTTCTAACCTCCACCTCTGCTCTGTTCTGCTTTTTGTAAGCGAATCATTGGCAAAATGGTCTATTAGGTTTTTTTGACTCTAAGATTTTCTTTAAAAAAAATCAGAGATACACTGTTTGGTGTTAAAACTGTTGTGCAGAAATAAAACAACACCCATTCACATGGATTTTTGAGCTCCTTTTTTGAATGGCCATGTCTTATGTGGTTTAGAAATCACAAACCAAAACTGGAATCGGATCAGCCTACTAGTAGAGAAACTCTCTATAGACAGGGGTAAACACAATAAATCACTCTCTTATTAATGCTTTGAAAAGAATGTGATCTTACTGTGCTACGTTATCTGTATCTAATGTAGAACAAGCAAAAATCTCTAAGAAATATAACTACCCATAGACAAAAAAGAGAGAGAGAGATTGTTTGTAAGCTAAGTACTGTGTAAATGAATAAATGCATTAATTTAACTTTGCTGAAGCACCATTTACACACTAGATGGTGCTGTTGTATCACAAGTTATTGTATTAAAACAATAATGGAAGCACATTTCCAGTCTTCTGCTTCTGTAAGAATATATATACATGATCTAGTATGATGTCCTTGTTTAAGATTTAATTTCTGTCTGTGTAAAAAGGTATTGAAATTCAGCTTCTTGACTGAAAATAAAAGGCTTCAGGACAGGATAGATTTTTATTTTAGGAAAAGGATTCACCTCAGCTTCAACTCATTAAGACTGAGTCAACCTAAATCAAAATGCCAGCTTTAGTAATAACCAAAAGTTGATTTTGCTTTATTAGTCAAACAAAAAGAGAGTCCCAGGGAGGCGTGTAATCAGACAATCTTCTAATATTAAATGTTTGTTTCCACAATCACAAGCTCAGGGGTCATGGACAGTGTTTAGTACTGTGTCAACAAATGGATAAAAAAGAGAGAGATGAGTTCTGATGTGTTTGGGTTGGTCTTAATGCCTCATTAGAGAAGCTTTTGTTTTCAAAAGATGATTTTTCACACACTGTCCTAGAAATGTTCGTTCTGTACTCAGGACCACTGCAACCACCAAGTTCCTTCTCCCTGACTCTTTGAAGTGAAGCATATTTTATATAAGGTCAGGGTGGAAGATAGGAAGACGGGTTATCGCAGATGACAGGAAACCTTCGTGAGAGGACTAAAATGAGAGTTAGAATGGAGATTGAGTCCCGTGGTAGAGATGATCCTGGATATGAAGGAGCACCACAAAGTAGATGTGGCATGTAGTCAAAGTGAAGAATGCTTAATAAAGGTATTAACTTCATGCAACTGTAACGATCAAAAAAGAAAGTTGTTAAAAGTAATGAAATGTCAAGGTCTGGAGCCACTGTGGAGAATTCAGTTCACTGTTGTGTGAACTGTCTAATTAAAAAACCTCTTTGCTTATCTGTGTTATTTTCAAATAGTCATTGTCAGTGTTGTTTATAGTTTGAATCTTTTGTAATGACAATCTTTTAATACTGCATGAAATTCTCTGATGACTTAGTGTTCATCTTGCTCTGTTCTTTCTTTCTCTCTTTCTCTTAATGAGGAAGTGTGAACTCGTGAAACAATTTTAAAGTTATGGCATATACCAGCAGGGGCTAATAATTCAACACTACCCAAACCCTGTCTAAGTCTGTCTGTCCTCATCCATGCCGTCAGATTAACGTCAACGGAAGAGGAAAGTTGTTTCAGAGGAAGAGCGAATTATTTCATTTTGATTAAAGATTACAAAGACAAACATTTTTTTTCTTTGGAATAACATATACCAATGAATTGATCACAATAAGAGCAGTAAAGTGCGTTCATAAAGTAAATAGGGTCAATTTTGATATCATGTTGACTTTAAAGTCACTCCCTCAACCTGACATACTACATATAAAGGGTGTTAACATGTGTAATTGTGTTCGTGTTGGTTTGGTGACTCATGTCTGATCATAATGCAAAATGTGAGTCAAGCTATAATTTTTTTCAACATTTTTTAAGAACAAAAATGAAGAAAAAGAATGCACCACATCCTTAAGCCAAATGTAAATATAGACTGAACTTGAGTTACCAAAGTTGTGTGTGGTACCTGTTTCTTTCGGCGGTCCTGACACAAGTGTATTATTTTCATCAGCAAACTTTGTATTCAGACTGAAATGTGTAGTCTCAGCCACAGGCTGTTTTATAGCAACACTAAATCTTGGATTTCTTATGACAACATCATCGTGGGGTAGATATGTAAATGCAGGTTTCTATCCTGCACTGCTCCAGATGGCAACGCTGATCTCATTCAACTCAATGAGGAAACGTCAGCGCACACACACTGCACATCTGGATCCCATCCGTGTGTTGGACACAGTCAGGGGTGAATACCTGAGTGGGCAGCTTCCTCTAGTCTTCTGGCTACAGCTCTAAATATGCACACTATCTATCAGAAAGCTAATGATTTCCACAAGCAATGAACCAAACTTATAATTTCAAAAGCCATAGAGCTCACGTTGTACCATGCCATGCTGATACAGGGGCACTTGCTTTCAGGAGTCAAGTCAAAAACTACCCTAATGCCCTGAAAACATAAGCAATAGTACAGTAGTCTTGTGCAAATTGACATGCTGGTAAAAAAAGCCCTTAGTGGCCCGAATCCAAATGAAGTGGACACTGCTGCCAGAAAATAATTTAATTTTTTATTATTCAGAGCTATAGCAGCTGTTGCGAAATAACTTTTCTGGACTTTATTTAAAAGATGATGCATGGTATATGACCTTAAACTTTACATACAGATGTAAATAATATAGATAATAAAAATAATAGATAATTACATTTGTTAATATCACTTAAAGGGAAAGTTACCCCCCCCCCCCCAAAAAAAGACTTTTTGTCATCATTTACTCGCCCTCAAGTCGTTCCAAAGCTGTATGAGATACATGTGAGATTTTTTTTTATTTTCTTTGAAGAATGTTTGACACCAAACCATTGTTGTTGTTT
The DNA here is from genome assembly GCA_032357425.1 of Enteromius argenteus. Lineage (NCBI taxonomy): Eukaryota > Metazoa > Chordata > Actinopteri > Cypriniformes > Cyprinidae > Enteromius > Enteromius argenteus. Next base: position 16,585,765 of record JAUCMR010000160.1, read on the forward strand.
TCTCAAAATATCCCTTTTTGTGTTCTAGAAAAGAAATTAATTTTTATTGGTCTTGAACAACATGAGCATGAGTAAATGAGGACAGCATTTTCATTTTTGGGTGAACTCTCCCTTAATAACAAGCCATAATCTTTTACTATATTTGTATACTGTATGTAGAAATTAACACCAATCAAGAAAAAAAGTTTTGTTTAACTATTGTTAATTGTTACTTTATATTGTTCTTTATTGTATCATATTTGTATATTTTTTGGTTAGAAAAAAGAGAAAATACTAACATCCAAAACAGTTGTATGGTAACTCCAGGACATGTTTGAGAAGCACCTTATTAATCTGAAGGCTTATGAAATTTCTGGGAGTATAAACATGTCAGGTTGATATTGCCAGCACTTCTAAAATTGAAATGTTTTATTACTGATTTCCCAGATTTTCCCCTGATTTATCAGATTAATTACATCAGATCCTTAAAATAATTTCATAGATGAATGCACCATTATTTAAATTTGTCAGTAACACTTTACAATAAGGTTCATTAGATAATATTAGTTAACAACATTAGTTAACATGAACTAAGAATCTTAGTCTTATGCTAATTTCAGCATTTACTAATGCATTATTAAAATCACAATTTGTGTTTGTTAACATTAGTTAATGCACTTTAAGCCAACATGAATAAACAATGAATGATTGTATTTTTTACGAATTAAGGTTAACAAAGATGAACACTGTAATAAATGTATTGTTCATTGTTTGTTCTTGTTAGTTAATCCATTAACTAATGTTAACAAATGACACCTTATTGTAAAGTGTTACCAATTTATCTGTGTTGTAATATTGATCAGATCAAACAACATGTAGCCTATGAATTACACAAATGCACTGATTGCTTTACAGGTCAGTCAAGTCTCTTCCTGTGTAAGTGGGTGGTTTTTGACTAATAATAAGCTGAAGAATGGACCAGCATGACATCATGACATTTATGTTATTTACCAAGAAATGGATGGCTGAATGGTGAAGTGGGTAAATGTGGTATTAGGATTTTAGTAAGAGTAACGAGTTTTATATGCTAACAGATACATCTTATGCATAATACGGTATATATTTAACCAAAAATACAGTAAAACAGTAATAATAATAATTTTGAAATAATATCCCAATTTAAACTAACCCTTCTCTATTTGAATATATTTAAAAATGTAATTTATTCCTGTAATGAAAATGAATTTCCTACAGAAATCTGGGGATCAAGAAAGATTTATTATTATTATAAATGCTGAAAACATTTGTGCTGTGGAAGAGTAGCATGTATTTAAAAATAAACTAACTTAATAAATGTCTTTACTGCCACATTGCTGAATTAAAGTACATATTTCTGAAAAAGTGTATTTTTGGTGTATTTTGAATTGTCTATTTGGATGGGGATGGGATGGATGGGGTTTTGGTTCCTTGCAGCTGTCGCCTCTGGCTTGCTTAGTTGGGACACCTGATTTCTAGTGATTATCGTCGTCTTGACTACAGAGACCATCTCTGCATTTGATAAATAAAGTTTAATCTCGTCATTATACATTACCATCACTCTATTTTCCTACTTGATAATGTTCAGTGCTTTGCTACAATCTGTACTGTTAAAAGCGCTATATAAATAAAAGTGACTTGACTTGACTTGACTATTTGTATTTATTTATTTTATAAAAAGTCTGTGGTCACAGATGTCCCACTCAGCATTGTCCTTTTCTGAAGAGCACATCAATCATGAAGAATAAAACTGAGCATCAGTGTAAAATTGAAAGCCGTTGGTAGTTTGTTGTCTGATAGTTGCCCATTTTCAATAGCCTCAGGAAATGACTCCTCAGACATTTGACAACTTTTGAGTCTGAACAATTTGTGGTTTCTTTTCCCAAAGAGAAAGAACACACTGAACGCAATGCTGAAATCGGCCATGCAGAAAATTGAAGGCAGACTTTTCTCTTACAGCTCTGCTGACTGTTTGTCTCCATTTTATTCCTTCTAAAGGAATGGTGTTTTCATTTGATGCTCTCGTTTTACAGCAATGTTGGCATGGCTTTGCTCCAGAGTCACATCTCACTGTCTCATTCCCACAATGCTTAGCCCAGCCCACTATTTCCACTGTTATGACAATGACAAATACGTCTTAGCAAGAAGAATGAAATGGACTCATCCTTTAGATTTTTAAAGGAATACCAATAGCAAACTAAAGAATGATAGTCAGCTCGTGGTCAAAAGTATTTATTTTGTTAATGAAAATGTTCTTACATCAACAATAATGAAGATATTGACTCAAAATAATTGATATATAGTGTTCCTTGCAGCGTAACAAAGATCCAGTGGTTCATGGACATTATGCAGCCAGGGATCATGTTTCCCGGCATTTATATGTGCCTGATTTTGACGCCACGGGAAATACATAAAGCAAATTAGCCTGTAAAAACATTTTGTAAATACATTATTAATTTCAAAATGACAAAATAGCTGATCATCTCACTAGACAAGATCTTTGTTCCTTTTCTGGGTTCTTGCTGATCACTTTAAAGCTGCATTAAAATTTGGACCTTCAACCCATTGGCCACCATTGAAGTTCACTATGAAGAAAAAAATCCAGGAATATTTTCCTCAAAAACCCTAAAGTGCCCCTATTATGGGTTATGAAAGATTCATATTTTAGTTTTGGGAGTCTCCAAAAACAGGCTGAAATGCATGCAAGGTCAAAAAACACTTTCGTTATTATATAATATGGATTTATTTATTTTTACCTTACTCGACGACTCCTAAATGATTCGCTCAACAAGGAATTTTTCCAAACCCCTCCTTTGTGTGACGCTAATATGCGGTGGTTGGTCCGATTGGTCTCATTTTCATTTAATCATGTCTGTAATACCTGATTGCAATTGAGAGCTCATTGCTGCTTTGTGTACAGCGTTACCAAGGAAACCACTATTTTACTGGTGCTAAAGTGACACCAAGTGGCAAAGAATTAATTTGCACTTTCATTCAGACCAACACAAAAAGACCAACAAGAAACAATGACATGAACATCTTTGATGACTTGGCGGTGAGCAATTACACATACGTGTCAAAAATGCTATTTCCGTTAGCATTTTTTATCAATAATGTACTAACTAAGACCGCAAAATAGACGCTCATGAATTCATTCATTTAGTTTTACTGTGAGGAGGAAGGTGATGATGTTTTTTGCTGTCGTGCTTTGTTTCTCATATCATCTCTCTTTCATCCATTATCATTCCCCCCATGGCAATCAGCTCAGATCAGCGACGATAAGAGGCACAGAGGAAGGGGCAATGTGTAAGCTTCCCGTGGAATGTGCCTAATATCCTCTCTTGAATATTGTGTATTGTTTGCATGAGTGTGTGTGGGTTCTGCTTGAGCTGGGGAGACAGATGTGAATCCACAACTGCCCAAATGCACTTGTTCCTTTCACGCACAAGCCTGTTTCTGGTAGGACTTGCACAAGCACTCATTCTTACTTGTCATCCATAAAAGTAGCCGACTAAGTGCCAAGTCAGTGTTTATCTTATGTAAATTACTCAGTGTATACCGGGCAGCTTTAGTGGTCTTTGCTATTTCTGGCAAGTCTAGAGCTGCATTGACGGAGTGTGGGAGTGTGAGACCATGTGGGTGAGAAATGAAAACTTGCATTTATCCAAGCCAATTCATTCTGTTTTCATTGTCATATACAGTGCAAAAACAGTCCTTCCCACTCTTTAATAGTTTCTGTCAGACGCTAGGTGACTAACAGTTTTGGATTGTCATAGTCTAACTCAAAAACTATCTGGCTTCCTGCTCCAACCCAGGCTCATTGGAAGTACATGACTGCCTACATTTCTTTAAAAATCATTAAATTTCTAAAAGTACATTTTACTGCACCTTTCAGATGAGATCCACAAGATTCGCTACACTCAAAACTTTCAAAAGGTAGTAAATTGTATATTTAAGGTACTAATATGTACAATTTATCCATAACTGTGTACTTTGTGAGTAGGTACCACAACGACAGCTTTTGTAGGCTATTTTTTTAGCAATCATTGCACCCTTTTGAGGCTGCATTTATGTTTTCTTTTTTTTTTTTTTTTACATTTCTTTTTTGGATTTTTTTTTTATTTTTTATTTTTTACTTTTTAAATGTGTCTGTCTGTCTGCTTTTGTCTGATTGTCTGTCTGTCTATCTATCTACCCTTTCATTTGTTTGTCTTTTATTTAATTTATATATTTTTTTATTTCTTTTTTTGTGTATTTTTTGTCGTTTTTATTTCTTAGTTCTGTACACAGCATGGCTTATAACAATCATTAAAGCATCAG
>JAUCMR010000160.1:16657693-16678880 GCA_032357425.1 Enteromius argenteus
AGATTTATTTTCACAGCCACCTTTGCTCAGATTTACCAAGGGTGCCAATATTAGTGGAAGGCACTGTATATATATATGTATATATATATATATTTCTTTTTTTTCTTTTTAATTAATTATAACATAGCCTTTATTTTAGGGAGTTACAAACTACTTACAATTAAAGCCAGACTCTGAAGGAATCCACAATTAGCAGACATTCACTATCAGCCATCAGTTTGACTCTAACTAATCTGAGCTCAGAGTGATTGACAGAGCCTTAGATAGCCTTGTGACTGAATTCTTGACATACAAAAACATTTCTGACTTCCTTTGAACATGTAACACCAGGACAATACTGAAGGAGATGGGTATGAACAGATAGCTTCGTCTGAACAGGCCTGTCTGGTTGTGGCAGCTATACCCTTAGGCTGAGATGAAGACCAAGACATAGGACATTAGACCTGGAAACATGGGATAATTGTCTGAATTTCTTAGGAAATTATTACTTCAATAGCAACATAAAAATTAATTTTGATATATAGTGTCATATCATTCATGATGCCTATCATTTTTTGTGTTAATCCTCAAACTGGCACCTCTATCAGGTTAACAATATAAAGTTAAAAATGCATCACTAAAAAAGATGAAGCAAGTGCTTCTCCTGAACTTCTCCTCACACATAGATTTAGTTTCCGAAGGGAACACATAATGATATTTGCGTAGTTTATATCTCACAATTCTGAGAAAAAAAGTCAGAATTGCGACTTTACATCACCACAATTGTGAGATATAAAGTAGCAATTAGATTTTTTATCTTGCAATTCTGACATTATAACTCCAAATTGTGAGTTTATATCTCGCAATTCTGTGAAAAAAAGTCAGAATTGTGAGTTAAAAAGTTATAAGGTTTTTTTTTTATTATTATTCAGTGACGGAAACGGGCTTCTATAGCAGACACTGCTGGCAATCGATAAAAAATAATTAATCACACATTTTTTTCTGAAAGGAATCGACCACGATTGCTGTTAGGTTATTTGGCTGCTATTACTTTAAGAGCTTCTGTGGCTGAACATGATGTAGTCTCAGTCTCAGAAGTCATGCATACAGAATGTTGGCTGAACCCCTCACAAAAGATTTAAGTCATTGTGTTTATAGCTGTGATGATTACCAACTTTACGCTGGATTTTCAAAAGTATGTGAAATATTCGCGGCATAGAATCTTTTAAATACGTCCAAGAGTTTTACGTACCAGTCTGTTATTGCGACGACATTTCCACGGCCCGAAATGAACTGTGGTTGGTTGTTTGACATCGGTTAAATGGCCTCTAGGGCGGGCCTTGATCAATGAAAGCTGCCATGGATTCTAGATCTTTAGCCGTCCATCTGAAAGTCTAGCTACGCGAGACTAAACATGACGTGGATGTGACACACATTCTCTTGGTTTCATTGATGCTTTAATATAAAATGACACAGGCTACAGCATGCAACACTGTATTTGTGCATGCAATCAAAGAGAATGTGCTATAAGCACAGTGTAACAGCTGACAGAACAGGACCTGACAAAAGACTCATCCACGCTCAGTTGTCTAGCCCCTGACGCTGAGGTGGAGTGCACGTCTCAAACGTCTCCCGTTTGAAGCGGTCGTTAAGATGTTCTGCGTCTAATTAAACTGAATTCTTGTTGTGAAAAACAGCTAGAAGCAGCAGTTGTGAGAGGGATGGCCAATCCTAGCACTGCCCCTGCATGAACTGTGTTAAGTATTTTTTATGTTGCTAAACTGGAAAAATTTATCTCCTGCCTTAACACACTAATTTTGACAGCATTAATACACACATATATTTAAATCTGTAACTTTAATGTTAATTTAATAGTCAACATGAATAATACTACATGAAAAAGTATTAAAGTTAAATACTCTGTATTTTTTGGTAAGTTCACTTTACTGACAGCCTAACTATGATTATTATTTTATTTATTTTATAATTTAACTACATTTGTTTAATGTTCTTTATCGGCATCTATGTTCCCATAAAAAACCACATATTCCTCAAATGGTTCTTTATAATGAGTATTAACGTGCTTCACTGAGAAGAAATTGCTCTTTTAAAAGCAGTTGTTCAGGGGATTCAAATATGGTTCTTCTGCCGTGAAACCCCTCATTTTGGAACTTCTATTTTATACTGTAAAAAATAATAATAATAATAAAAAAGCCTTCAAAATTTCAAGTCTAATTTAATGTGTTATTTGCCATTTCTTTGAAAATATTTGTGAGATTCACTATCACTTCCTGAGTGGAAATAGTTACAAAGTAGTTTTTCAGTGGAATGCATGTTTTATATATTGTTTCCTTGATTAACTACACTTTAAACAGTACTATTTTTGGAGTATATATTACTGCATGAATGTCTATTTCTGATGCATGACAGACGAGATAAAAAAGTGTTTTATGTTTGCTGATTGTGTACTTGTTGGACAGAGAGACAGAGAGGGTGTGTGTGTGTGTGTGAGGCACTCTTTACAACTCCACCCCTCGGGTGAAATGTGACTGCAACTACAGCATGCTGAACACTCCAAAAGAAAGTGAGAGAGCGAGAGAGCGAGCAAGCATTATCAGAGAGGGAGAGAGTGTTTTACCACTGTTGACTGTCGGCAGTGTCACTGCTCCTTTGAGCTTTTGGCAGTTAGAGGCAACTCCACTCGCTCCACACACGCTGACTGAACCTCCTCCACTTCAGCTCAAACTCCACTTCAGCGGACTACTTCAACAAGACGGCTGCTTATCTGCTTTTTCCCTGCTGGTTTCAAGAGCTTTTCAAAAAGTTCAAATGCTTTTTCCCTCATCTCCCATGGACCTGTTTTAACACTGAGTAAAAGGGACTTTTTTTCCTCCATCCTACATCTGCAGTTCAGATGTGTGGAACATGACAGATATGTTTGCTTCAAATGCTGTGGGACACGGGATGTGCACGACTTTCAGGATGCTTGAAGGGGAGGTGAAACAGAATTGATGCTGTTGTTCAAGGTTTGGAGATACGGCGGTATAAAATGCAAGATTAAATGCAGGGGTATCTCAGTTGCTTCAGACGTTTCCAGCACCTAGCTATGTCTCTTTGCTGCTGCTTGTTTGTGATATTCAGTTTGAAAAATTGCATGCCTTGATCTCTGAATAACGAAACATGGCAACTTCGATAAACACCACTCTACAACCCATTGTGAACAGCAGTCTACCGGACAATACGACGATAGATACTGAAGGACATGTGAAGTCCTTGGAGCTGTTCATCATGGTGATCATCATCACCATTATCGTCGTAGGTAACCTTTTGGTCATCATTGCTATCGCACGCACCTCCCAGCTGCAGACCACGACGAATGTCTTCATCATGTCGCTGGCATGTGCTGACCTCATCATGGGGGTCCTGGTGGTGCCACCAGGTGCCACGATAGTCGTAACAGGGAATTGGCAACTCAATAAGACTTTGTGTGAGTTATGGACATCGGCTGATGTGTTATGCGTAACCGCCAGCATAGAGACCCTTTGCATCATTGCGGTGGATCGGTATATTGCAATCACACGACCTCTGCGGTATAAACAGCTTCTGAACAAGTGCAGGGCTCGAATTATCGTTTGTGTTGTGTGGCTGGTCTCGGCTTTAATCTCATTCGTCCCCATTATGAATCAGTACTATCGTGACACTGACGAGGAAGCGAAAGCCTGTTATGAGAATCCCAAGTGCTGTGATTTAGAGATAAACAAGCACTTTGCGATCACTTCGTCTGTGATTTCGTTCTACATCCCACTACTCATCATGATTTTTGTCTACGCACGTGTCTTTGTCATTGCCACCCGACAGGTACAGCTCATCGACAGAAACCGTTTGAGATTCCAAAATGAGTGCATGGGAAATCAGGTACTGCCAACGCTTCACGGTAATAACAACTTGCCTTCGACGTGCAATAATGGCGGAGGAACGGCGGCGAAGCGGAAAAGTTCCCGAAGGCGGCCATCAAGATTGATTGTCGTCAAAGAGCACAAGGCCCTCAAGACGCTGGGCATCATCATGGGTGTCTTCACACTCTGCTGGTTGCCTTTCTTCGTGGTAAACATCATTAAGGTCTTCAATCGAACCTTGCTGAACCAGGATGTTTTTCGCTTCTTAAACTGGTTAGGTTACATCAACTCCGGTCTCAACCCCATCATCTACTGCCGAAGCCCAGAGTTCCGTGCAGCCTTCAAGAACCTTCTTGGCTGTCCCTGGATACCCTCTCTGAAAATGAACTTCCTTTACAAGGGGCTTCGGACTCGATGCCCTTGCTTGTTAGGGACTGCTGAGCCAGGAATGCCTGCATCCTTCCAGAAGCCCCCCGTATTGCAAGAGACATTGGCTGAGGACGTAAGCAGCCAGAGCAGCTACAGGAGCGACGAGCCATCGCCAGGACAGCCACACTCCAACGGAAGCACCTTCTTCAGTGAATTCTCCGAAGCCGAGGCAGAGTTGTGAGTCTTCGTCTCTTCTTACTTCAGTGCTTTTTAGCTGTAGAGTTTTACAGTTTACCTTGCCAAGATTTATCTTAGCACTCACAATATGTCTAATCAATTTCCGAGATGTATAGAAAAGCAAAATTGACTGACTTTATTATGCATGTAAGTATTAGGTCTGCATTGATCCACAATGAATCAGTGCCATGTCAGTAAGGTCAGCTTGCACTATATCACATGTCAGGTGAATTTCGAACCTGCTGTAATCATATAACCTAAAGTTGTGAATGCGCTTGTGGACACTTTTCTCAGGGGGGATGAAGACCTGTGAGAAGCGCGTCAAGGTTGAACCGGGCAGTGTTGAAGTTGTCTCGGATTACAGAATGATTGGACGCGTACAACATTTCACACAAAAAATGAACAACTTGTTATGGTACTGCTTACGGTGGAATGTGAAACAGCCAGGTGAAGTTTGTGCAGGGGAAAAAAAAATACAAGGCTTAGGCTCATAATTGCTCGTGTTTATAGCTGGAATACACAGAAACAAGCGGCCCAGTCAAACCTAATGCAGATGAAGCTTCCTCGAGGGAGCTACAACACTTCATGTTCTTGAGGGAAACTGGCATGAGGAAGAATTTTTTTGCTTTGGCATTATCTTTAAAAGAATGCATGTCAGAAGAAAAGTATGAGGAATGGAGCAGGACACAAGCTCTGATATGAAAGAGAAAACACGTGCTCTAAATCTGGCCTTTTCTCTTAAACGCTCAAGAAAACTGACCATCTTAAAAGAAGCACACGTGCCCTTTTGTTTATTTCCGTTGAACTTGTTGTTTATAGTTAAATAACTTCTTTATACTGTAATAAAAAAAAATATTTTTAACTGTACAGTTACTTCAGAGAGAAGTATATGGAAAGTAAAAAGTAATATACAATATATATTGTATATCATAAAATATACAGATATCCATCTTAAAATGACCAGACTACACAGTCTACACTTCAACTATATTTTCAGTATCACTTCAACAGAAAAGCAGCAAAAATCATGCTGCATTGTCTAGAAGAAGGAAAAAAGACACAATGTCAAATATCGTTCTCTTATTTCACTACAGTCATACATTCTTTATCCAGACCGAAATTATAATTAATCCACATGCACAAACACTTTAGTATTGTTTTGTTTCCTAATTCATTTGCACTATTCAGATTTACAATACAAATTGTGATCCGATAATTCTGGGTTTTTGTCCAGATAGAATGGTAGTTATTTTAATGACCCACTGCAAGAGGCCAATTTTAAAGTAGTTGTGTTTTTGTGGTTTTTCAATTGTATAAACTATGCTTCTGCAACACAGGAACTAAATACTTAAACTACACTACATATTTCCTCACATAAACAATACAAAAAATCAACAGAGGATTTTGAATCCATTAAAATGACTAAAACTGGATACTGTTTTTGCTCTGTTTATAGAGGCTTTTCAGGAAAGGTTTTTCCTAGAAGGGGGGAGACACACTTGACTATCACAGTACAGGGTTTACAGCAGCTGTTACGGGGGTCTGGGTGGACAAGCCCTGGAGACATTTCCTAGCCACAATGAAGTGGAAACAATGCACACGCATACGCATTTCACATCCAAACACAGTCATGTGCCCCAGACACTATGCAGAGGCATTTTTTTTATCTTGTGTATTGAGGAAATAATAAAAGAGCACAACGTCAGCTTTTTCTCTTTCAAAAAAGGACCAGAAATTGGTAAAATTACATTATTGTTGGTTCATTACAGGCCTGCTATTAATAGAAGGCACATTATAGATTTACATCAAACCAAATTGTAAGATTAAATTCTTACAAGCATTATTGTTAAGTCTTTAATTTCAAATGATAAAATAAGAGGCTTAATTGATCTCTATTGTACAGTTTTTTGCTCTGTGCAAAAACAAAAGTTTTACATTTTATTTTACAAATGCAGAACTCATTTTTCTTGAGCACCTGACGTTCGAGCTGCTGAATCCACGGCAGACTTGATGTAAAGAGAAAAACGTTGCGGTGGAAACCGAAAGGCAAAAGCGGAGAGAAAGGAACAACTCAGAATCCAGTCATTCTGCGCGACTTCAATCTTCAAATGCTTGAAGCAGTGAGTTCATGGGTGTCAGGTAGCCCATTTCAACAAACAAAATCACATTATTCGGAGTATAGCTCACCAGCTTACGAGTACATTGAGTAAAATTTGATCAGCCCTGTGATGTCTGAGGGCTTTTTACGTAAACTGTGTACTTTGCTTTTCGTACACCGTGACCAGGTCTCCAGTGAGTTTCATTAAACACAAGGCAGCTCGAACATTATGTCTAGCACAATGTAATAAGACAAAATGAGCATTTTGAGTATTTTTAGTGCGGCGTATTATGAAAGTTGCTCTTGTACACATACAGTAATTCAAATAATGACAGATGGGAGATAATGGCAGTGTGTTTTGTTTAACGGGAAGTCAACATTTTGCTGCTCCATGCTGCTGATGGGTACATTTTGTGTTGCCGGCAGAAACACATAAATGAATCCACAATGATTGCTTTGTGTTTCAGAGTACATTGAGAAAGGGTTGAAATGCTGTGTGTGTATTGATGAACCCTCCGTGAGAAAGAGCACTTGTTTTAATTGTTTTCTCAGAGCAAGCACGCATTTTTCATGCAATATGAATTTTGGAAGCATGACTTCAGTTGTATATAACTTGTAAAAGCTAAATATGGATTGATTGTTGCTTGTAAATTTGTTGCTACCACTGAATTAACGTGTATGGGTGAGAATGAGGTTTCTGTAGGGTTTTTGGCAAGTTTTAGGGCCCCTCTGTTCCTTCTCTGACACCCCTAGGAGCTGATAAAGTTTATCACTGAAACGCAACACTTCCGCCTTTGAGGAGAAGCTGTTTACGACCTAAACAGAGCAAGCGCAGTGAATGCTCAAAGCGAAGGCAAGATAGTAAGCAAACACGAAACACAACCTCAATTTCTGCTTCGAAATGAGAGATTCGTTTTTTGTTTCAAGTCAGGATTTCGAAGACTTGAAAAAAAAAAAGAAACGTTTACAGAGCTCCCCAAAAAAAGATAAATAGATGAAAATGTAAATAAATAAATATATTCATAAAGATAAATTAATAACAAAAATAAGAAAAGTGAAATTAAAAATTAACAAATAAATAAAGAGGGCCACTGAATTATAAAATGAAGTTATATTTATTATGTAATATTTACTATATTACATTTTATTATCTATATACGTTTATTTTAATATATAATTAATTTATCAAAACAACAAAAACATTTTGATAAATTACTTTATTATTTTAAACGTTTTTTTTATTAGTCTGAGCCTCAAATATTATTCTTATATCGCACTAAAAAAAAAAAAAGACTCACAGTTCAGTCAGCCATAAACGATTCACTGATTCAACACCATTTCAAAAATCATGACAGGCTCATTGAAAAGAACTAGTTCATATGAGTTACTTAATTTGGAAACAGTGGCGTAATCATTGATGAAAACATTTCATAAGTGTGCTTACTTTATGACAGTTTTCCCGACAGTCACCAGTGCTGACTACATATTAAATTATTATTGCAAATTTGAAATTTTGCTTCATTTGCAACTATTTCAGTCAAAGTCTGGAGTCTTTTCTGTTTGATTTGGACTGCTTTTGTTGCTTTTTCATCATAGTGTTGGTTTGTGCTTGATCTTGACATATCATCTGCAAGTATCAAAGGTCAGTAAACACAGCCGTAAATGCAGTAATTACTTCTCCAACACATTTGCATACTAAAGTCGAAATCTGTTTTGATTGGAGCACATCCAGTTGTTCTCCTGCTGATGATTGGCCAAAAGAAATAAACTGCGTTCACCTATCCATGCAAACTTCACGTCAGATGGACACTTCAAAAGTAAAGTTTTGTTGGGAAAATAATCAAATGAGTTCATGTAGATGAAGACTTGAACATCATCTAGCATTCTCTCTGCATTACTCCACAGGATTACAATGTACTAACTCTACTTGTTTTTTTGAAAATGGAACAGCTTTAAATCAGGATATTCTTTCATTATGAGCAAGCTTGGAAATTTCCATTCAGCGCATTAAAAATGCACGTCATGCCGTATGACATTCTACAAATTAGGATGTCGGTTCCATCTGATCGTGACTGCACTGATTTAAAAACCATTTGCGAAGCGAGCTGTTACAGTACGGCTGTCTAACACCTGTGTGCGTATTTTCCTGGAGCCTGACTTTGCAAACAGGTGCTTAATCACTGAATAGGTTTATGAGGAAGAGCACAATACAGCTGACAAGCCGAGGCTGGTATAATGGCTTATCTGCTCCCATCGCCTTCATTGCTGTAACAGTGGGGCACCATGTTTCCACAGATCACAGGTTTATCTCCACCATCAGCTACTGGTATCGCTCTCTGGCTACTGTTGATCTCCACAAGAAAGGAGAGCTAAGCTTGGCTCTTGACTGATAAATAACAGAGTGGCGTAACAGGTTTCGGTTTAAGATCTTAAATCAAGAAGCGCTGGAATAGTGGGAGTTAAACAGCTTTCTTTTTTTCCCCTGTTCCATTTAAGTGACTAAAGACTACTAAAGCTAAAAAACGGGAAAAAACATTGAATGCAAAAGGAGAAATTTCGATGAAGGTATTGGTTGATGTTTTTCATGCTGTTACAATAAATGAAGACTGAAGCATTCAAGCATCACGTAGGACCTAAAACACTTAGAAGTAGTCCATGTAACTTTATAGAGCATTTTATGGAGAAATATAAAGCTCTGAACCTTTTAAGTAAAAAAAAAAAACGTATTCATTTTCAAATCAAACGAGTTCAGTTCACTAGAGTTTTAGAAAGTTGTATGCAGTATAATTTTAGTGTTTTTGCATCCATAAAACATACTAGTAATACACAGTAATACACATAGTAATGAATAATTATACCAAATTATAACTATACGAAATTAACTATTTCTTTCAAGTTGATGAAAGTCACATATAACGAAAGTGTAATGGCCATTAATATTTGAACAATGAATATGCCCAGATGGCCTTCAGTTTCATAATAACGCTCTGATGTTGGCCTTCTGAACATGTGCATTAAGCCATATGTTGTGCATCAGCACTAGCATGCCTTCAAATGATTGCTCTATCATTCTCAGTGAAAAAAAGAGAGGGAGAGCTGGAGAAAAAGAAAGAATTACCAAAAAAGTGCAGACAGAATAAGCAATGAGGTAATTCTCTGCAACAGGATATGAACTCAATATGGAAAAGAGCTCTTTTAGCCACAATATAGAGCAAATCAGTAAGATCTAGCCATCCCTATCTGCCTGCTATGAGATGACCTCAGCGTTATTCTCATTTCAGGAGATCATCTCTTACTGAGGCCACCTGAGTCTAAGCTTACAGTGGTTTATCAGAAGAAGCTGCCGCATCAGTTCAGTTTATGGACTAAAACTTTCATTTTTGGCCATTTAAAACAAGCTACTTCAACCCTCATGTTCTTTTAAGACTTGTTTTTCTTACCCCAGTGATGTATTTTTATAATTTTTTTTTGCCTTGGAAGTCTTTTAGTAAGTATATAAGATAATGTAATAGAATAGAATAGAATAGAATACTACAGATGTTTGCATGCACTCATAAAAATAACTTCTTTCTATAGTCATCTGTAGTTTCATGTAAAACCTTTAACATCAATTAAAACTTTCTATACTGCAGAACGTTCTTTAGATTTATTTTAATCATCTTCACTCTATAAAAAATCCTCTGTTAAATGACATCACTGCTAAATCGCTCTTTTAGGTCCTTTATTGTCAGGGTCACATTGGCTCCAGCAAAAACACATTACAGAAACATATAATAAAACAAATCTAATTAAAGCACTAGTAGGAGTCTCTCTCTACACCAGTAAGACAAATTCATATGCATATCATATCATAAGTTTATATATTAAACTATTAAAATGGCCTTGGTGTCTCTTCCCAAAGAGATAGTGGAAGCATAATGTTGACAGAAGACTTTAATAATAATAATTTCATATCTGCATAACAATTGTCTGGATGCTACCATTATAATCATGACCAATGTTGCACAGCAGAGTGGAGATATATTTTGAAATGTAATTTATTCTTGCGATGTTAAAGCTGAAATTTGAGTATCATAACTGCAGTCATCCCGAAATCATTTTAATATGCTGATTTGCAGCTCAAGAAACATTTTTGATTATTACCAATATTAAAAGTAGTTGTGTTGCTGGAAGCACTAATAATTGTTAAGAAATGACTACTTTAATACGGCAAGAATGCATTTAATTAATCAAAAGTGACAACAAAGGCATTTATAACACATGAAAGATTTTAATATACTCTCCTGTTCTTTTGAACTTACTATTCAAAAAATTCTGAGGGGAAAAACGTCATCTACATCTAATGATCAAATAAACAAGTGTCTACAGCCGAATCACAACCCAGTATCTGGAAAACAGTATCCTTTCGTGCGTGATGTTGCTTCAAAATACTTTTTAAAAAAGTGGCGTCATCTATATGCATCAGGCTCCACTGACAAGCAGAACGTGTTTAATGATGCTTTGGCTCGTCCATAATATGGACGTCTTGATTTTGGAAAGCAAACATACACTTTTGCTTCAGCATTGAACTCTGTGAACTCTACAAGTAGCAGGCGAGTGAATTGGAGATCGCATTATAGACCCATTAAAGCTTATTACATACAAAGTATCACAGTGGCTCGTTCCGAAAAGTCACTTTGAAACTTTGCACGCTGCCTCTGCGAACAATCATTTGTTGAAACTGGAGGACAAAAATGATGATATTCGAGCGAACGAGCTAGAGAATAAAAAACGAGGGATGTCACAGGGTTAAAAGGATAATGACTCAGGCTGTTGAAAAAGGATTTACAGAGTGTCAGAAAGATGTGGTTTGGCTTGTTTTGGATGTGGTGCTGAGATCAGAGTTCTCCTCGTGCGGGAGAGATGGAGAGGGCTTTCAAACAGCAGGAGGATAAGAACTCGTCACATTCTGCTATTGAAACAAATGCATGGTACTTTCAAACCCTCGCGTAGGAGCTGGTTCCTTGTAATCTGTAGAGGTTTTTCTTTCCAAAGAAGATCTAGGTATGGCCCCCTACCCACATCAACACCTTAAGACGTTTTGCAAGCCTGTCACGTATACAGCAGGCGAGGGGAATGGGGGGCAATGGAGTAAATGTTTCCCATGGTTCATTTGCAACAAATAAAGCACTTTTTCTAGCCTCAAAAACACTTCTCGACAGCAAAAAGAAACTTCCACCAATTTTTCAAAATGTCCTCAGTATGCGGGTGTGTGGACGTAGACAAGGCCACTTTGTATAATTACAGGCACCTCACTAATCACTGGTCATTCAACAACAGCTTTGCAAAACAGAGTAAAAGTAAAGAAATATAAACCACATATGAAGGACGCGTCACTTTAACTGAGCTCCTTCAGAGGAGGGCCTATTTACTCTAAACCAGAAAGATATTAATTTTATACAGGCAATAAATAAAGCTGTGAAACTTCCTGATCCACCTGCTGCCTTTACTGCATTTAAACTCTTAATACATTTGAGGACAGCAGCCTGAAGGCTGGATAAAATAATCACACACATGTACATCTGTCTCCCGGGGGGGGTTTAGTATGCATAGGATTATGGGTCATTTATTTTGCTTAATTCCTCAATAACTTCACTGCCCTCAATACATGTCTGTTTATATATCCATGTAAATATATTGTTTCCCAGAATAAACATAAACACATAATATAAACAAATGTATATATAGTAAGACCTCCAAATACATATACATATATATATATGTTCTAAAGTGTTACCAATAGTTGTTGTTTTTTTGTTTGTTTGAGAATTGTAGATTACGGAAATTGACAAAATTCAAATAAAATATGATTAAAACCTTATAACTGGACACAGAAATGATATAGTACTCTTAAAAATAAATAAATAAATAAATATTTTGATTAATGATTCATTTTAATGATTAATGAATTATTACTCTAAATCAAACTCTGAATATTTTTGAGTAACAGCATCAGCAGTGAAATACTGCCTGATCGATCCTGGCACCCAGAATTCCAGATAAATTCTTTGAAAACAAGTTGCCTTATCTTAAACAAATGAGCAAATCTGTTATTTAAGGATTATTCTATTATTTAGTTAACATAAGGCAAACGCTGCAGAAAAGAGTAGCTATTGTGTATATCTATTGATCTGGATCACATTTTGTGTTGGTTTTAGTTCAAAGTCTAAAGCATGGAGATATTGTCCATGAGAGCGATATTCAATCTCCCGCGGGATTGCAAATAAACTCACCAAAATTAGTTTAAGCCGTCATTGGCTTAGATTTTAATTCAATCATTGGTGACATGATTTGCATAGCCAGTCGTGGATGATCTTTCTGTTCCTTTCTCAGCTGTGCTTGGCTCCCTCATTCTGCCAAAACAGCTGCGTAATAAAGTCAATATCTCTGCATTTCCAAATTTCTCATGAGAGGCAAGAGTCAAGTTGCTTTCACATCAGAAGTAGAGAGGAGCAGCTGCCCCCGTCTCACAGACCGTTTTACCACATTTTTTATATGGTTATGATACGGTGCGATTTTTCAGTCAGTGGCCAGCAGCAGCGGTGGATTATGGGCCGTTTATGAGGTGATGACATTCACACCGAAGCCTCGTTCACACTGACCTAGATTTTATTGCTGCAGGTCGCCAAATGTCTGTATTATTGGTGGCCAATATGTTGTTACTGCCACTGGGAGTTAATGTTTGGCATAGCTTTTGTACAAAAATAGCATTTAGTACTAAATACGATTTGGTTAAAAATCATATTCGTGGTGGTAGGGGTTCATATGAAAAAAAAACAAAAAAACTACCTGGTCTCATGGCATAAATGTTCATTGGTGCATTTTTTTTCGAGACACGAAATATGTACCAACAAGTACATATCACTGCAGTTTCCAAAAGAAATTAACACTAGAGCCAGTAAAACTCTAACAACTTTTATTACTTTTTACACAAATTTACAGAGCTTCATTTAATAATATTAATACAATATTAATATGTTGGGAGATTTGAAAACTGATGCTTTTGAACATTAACATCACACATATCCAGCTAAAAACCTATGGGTTTTTTTATAGACGGTGGGTTTGTTCGGTAGCTCCGAGGAGCTCCGGTTCAAATCCTGTGTAACTACGGTTGGACATAACAGTTCAAATCTGCATAAAAGGAAGTTGAAATGACACGGTTGCATCAACCTTTTTATATCAGTTTTGCATATGTTAACACTATATGGATTTAGGGTTGGATTTGGTGTAAGGCATATTTTCAACATGATAGAGCATTTACATTTAGTGCCAGTGCATGGATAATCAACATAATAAAAACAGCAATACGTAGCTATATCAACGTAATAAAAACATGCCAGGGTCCACGTATTGAACCTGTGTTTTAGCGCCACTCAGTGGACATTTCTCTTTGAAACTGCGGCAAAACGTGCAGTAAGGTACGTAAAAACGGTGTTGCACAAAAAGTGCACAGAGGTATAGATCATTGAGCACTCTGTAATTAGCTATTCAACGCCGATCGTACACTCGTCGAAAAAAGTACCAGCAAGGTTGTTTTTGTGTTTGTACTCGTCAGAGCTGAAAATCAATGGGTGAGAACCTCAATGTTCTGCCCTGTGAGGCTTTTAGTCTGTTTTTAAAGTTTGGCCGGTGATGAATGTCTTAGAGCCATATTGTATATCAAATCAGTTAAGCCTCATTCGGTTCAGAAAAGAAAGTCAGGGGGAAAAAATGCTGAATGCCTCTGTAGGGTAAAGCACTAGAGGTCAATGGGCAGCTCTGTGGTTCAGCTACGCTATGATGGAGCAAAAATGGAGTAATCACCATAGAAACTAAATTGGCAGATGGGTTGGGTGGAAATATTTGTTCAAACTGTTGTCATTCAGCTTCCGATGTTGAAACAGCTTTGTATCAGCTCTAGCACAATATTAAATAACATTTGATGGGGTTGGAATAGGATTACTAAGCGCTACTTTAAGAAATATTTATTCAGAACAAACTTAAAAGGATAGTACACCCAACATCTAAATACTGTTACCATTAACTTACCCTCGTTTCAAAACCTGTATGACTTACTTTCATTCTGAGGAACACAAAATAATTTATTCTGAAGAATGTTTTGTTTTGGTTTATATAATGAAAGTCAATGGGGTCCAAAAATATTGGACTACTTTGAATTTAATCATCTGGACAAAGAAAAAAAAAGTTCCTCAGAAGGGGGTCAAACAGGTTTAGCATGGCAAAAAGTGTTCCTAAGGAGAAAGTCAAACAGATTTAAAATGCACTTCTTTTAGAAATATTTATTCAAAACAAACCTTTAAGACTTAAATCATTTATTTCTTCTTAAGGAACACAAAATAAACTATTCTTAAGAATGTTTATTTTGGGGTAATATAGTGAAAGTCTATGGGGTCCAAAAACACTGGACCAATTTAAAGGTAATCATGTGGACAAAGAAAAAAAAAGTTCCTCAGATGGGGGTCAAACAGGTTTAGCATGGCATAAAGACGAGTAAATAATGACCAAATTGAGATTTTAGTTGATTCTTGATTTTCAGACTTATAAAAATGAACGTATAAAAATTATTTTTTAAAAATCTACAAGAACATAAAATTTTTAATGGGGTTGAAATAGGATTACTAAGGACTTCTTTTAAAAAATATTTATTCAAACAAACCCATGTTTCCATTATTCCTTTCTTTCTGAGGAACATGAAAGAAGTTATTGTGAAAAATGTGGTTTGGCTCATTTAATGCAATTTAATGGGGTCCAAAATGAAAGTAAACCCCTGTTGCCTTTACCGTATGGACATCTTTCAAAATGTTGTTACATTTTTCTTCAGAAGAAAGTCAAACAGGTTTAGAATGACAAATGATTAAAGGATGATGAAGTCTTGATGATCAAATACAGTATGTACAAAAACAAATTCAGCTGACTTTCTTAGTCGACAAACTCTCTCGCATTTGTTCAAGCCATTCTTGTAGAGGCCTGTGATAGATTAAGTGTAAAACCTGTGAGAACATTTGTTGATTGTGAGGTCACTTCCTCAACAATGCCAATACTGTGGTTTGACTAAGTGGCTGAAATGATATCAGCATTCTGAACTCTAACCTCAAGGCTTTACAGTTAATTTAAAGTTAAACTGTGTAAATTAGATGGACAACAGGCACATTACTATGCCGCTGGATCTACAAGACCTTCGGTTCATATAACTGTTTGGTACAGCTGGTATTGGAGCATGAAATCAGCCTTGGAAGAGCTCCATTCCACTGAATGATGGGACAGAACTATATCCATGGAAGCACATAATCGGAACACGACATCTTATTACTCAAAATGACTGCACAAACATTTATGTACACATTTAATGACATCAAATTTCCTTGACAAAAGAGATGGATGTGTCTGTGACAAAAAGCAAACAAATGCAGGCTGGATTGCCACGAACTTAGATGATTGGGCTGAACTAGGGCCAACTCGCTGAGATTGGATCATGTAGGGTTTTTTTGGATAAAGCCGTATCTGGTTGGAATGCTCAAGAAAAGTGTCACCCGGTCCTGTCAAGATTTAGTTCCCAGTGTAGCGCTCACTTCCTTGACATTTGTCGAAAGCCTTTTCCTCCAATACTGGACAATGTCACTCGTCAATGCTTGTCAGCAAACACAAACGTTTTTCTCACGAGAAACCAAATGGTGAAAAAAAGATATACTTGTATGCAGCATCTATAAGAAGAAGTCCATGTACGGTACATGAAATGCCTTCTGGACATCCAAAGGCAGGTTTGATAAATGAGCTAAAGCTAAACAGGATACTGATATTCCACCTACAGTACAAGCTAAACCTTTCTATTTAGCCTGATATAAATCATGCTTTCCACTCCTGGTTTACATTTTATTACAATGGCGACCTCACTTTCCCTCAGGCACCATGTGTGACAGGTATTGTGCTATATAAATGGCTGTGATTCATCTTAAATGGAAACACTGTGGCCAGTGAGGGCTAAGTGCAGTAAATCAAGGTTGAACTCAATGGAGAGCAAGATATGAGAGCGTATATGTGACTACGTTATGTTTTATAAACTCTATTTGTTTTTATAGGTGTGGTCAGAGGGGCTATTTTTAGTATGTTTTCATTTTTAGTATGAACATAAGAGTTGGAACATTACGACTCTTTGCTTGTCACCATGCTGCTGTGGAAAAACAAGGTTTTCGTGATTTCAAATCATCTTATCAATTTTAGTTTGACACTGTATGAGTCACTTTAAATCAGAAGGAAATACTTTTAAAATTCTAAGGCCTTGTTCAGACAGGCAGGTGGAAAAAATGTTTGCCTATCCAACTCAGATCTGTGTCAGATCTTTTTTTAAATTATTCAGAACAGAGGAAAATTTAGCAAGAACCTTCATAGGTGGTTTTAAATCTGATTAAATCTTTTTGCGTTTCAGTCTGAGCGATCAGATTGGATTTCATGTGCTATTTTTGTCATTCATTGATCAACAGCTTGTTTCCTCACATTCCTACCAGTCGTTTATTTAGCATATTACATTTCAGTTTTGAAATCAAGTGACGATTTCTGTCATAACATTACTTAATGAATAAAATATCATGAACTAACAATAACAACCCTGGACGGATAAACAGATGAATGCACATTTGGTAACTGTTTACAACATGGTTAACATTACCATGAGCTGTACATTAACAGTAACTAACAATAAAAAATACTTTTAAAGCATTTAATAATCATACTCATTTTATATTTCCACATTTACAAGACATTATCAAAACCAGTCCCGTAGAATGACGCAATCGGTCACGAGATAAACAACAGCCAATAGTATTTCACGACAGCATGACACAATCGATCACGAGACACGCAAGAGCCAATGGCATTTCACAACCAACGTTGATGTAAGGATTCTTGTAGCGGCATTTTTTGAAATCAAAATGTGATGAGTTGGAGTGAGACTGTGTTGATCTAAAGAACAGTACCTTTTAATCAGATGTGCAATGGTAAGCTAAGACTCTGTGGCCTTCTCTTCTTTGTCCTCACATGGGTATGAATGGCGGCAGACAAAAGGAAGCTGCACATTCTGTCAGCGCATCAGAAACCAGCGGTTAAAAATACCCCTCGTTCCTATGATTCTTTATGATGTAATCAGAAATGAATCCATAACAGCGGCAGAGAGCTGAATGTGATGAATGATTGGGGTGCCACCATGAAACAATTCCGATAAGCGGACATAGCCAGCGGTATATAATAATAGTTTGGATATGAATATTGAAATGGAAAAACGTGCAGTCGTGTCATGACATTCGTTCGATGATTAATTGGAATAATTACACTGGGAATAGTACACCCCCAATTTGAAATTATAACATAACAGACCCCTTTGACCCCTAAAGTGTCAGGTAACTCCCAAAGCTCTCTGTTTTAATGAATAGCTTTGTAAGAAAAACAGCAGTGGAAGCATGACAGGAGGGAACGGCTCGAGCTGAGTTAGCGAGATCACAAAACGAAGAAACTCAAAACGTGTTCCAGGTGGCCTTTCTGGGCATGGCAGCAAGGCCAGATGTGATTAAAATATTTTTAGGTCATCAATCATTGAAGTTGACCATGTTTTACATCTGACATTTCACTGGACCCGTTTCCCAAATAAAGCGGTGTCCAATATAGTGGCCAACATAACCATCTACCTTTACTCAGAAAAAGACATTTTAAACTAAATAAACAGTATTTGAAAAGATGGGGAAATATCCCAATTTTTCACACTTAACAGTCTCTCGCAGACTAACCTGAAAGCAGCGGCCAAACTCGAAACAGAAGCAAGACTGCGCTGCCATTGACCTCCGCTGCTAGGGGTGAAGTGGGCTTCCGGCTGATGAGGCTAACGGCGGCCAAGGACGGGGCTGCGTATTGTTTAATATAGCAAGATGGGACAATGAATCATGGAGATTATTCCATTAGCCTTGGCTGAATGTTGATGCATACACCAATGTGGTGGATTGTGATATGATGTCAATGTCAACCAAAGTGGATGGTGTTGGTCAAGGTTAGGAGACAATACAGCAATAGTCAGATTTCCAAATGAAACCTTGTTTTTATTATATATATTAGGGATGTTCATTTTAACCGTTTAACCGTTAACCGACCAATATGAATTTTGACCGATAAATACAATCAGTTACACGGTTTAAAAAGTCAGTTTATTTACTTATTTCAGTATTTTACCTAAATATTTTAAAAGGTTTGCTGCATTGTTAAAATACGCCACTCATAGCCTACTGTATATAAAAATGTGTTTAAAAAAAAAAGTTGCATTTTTTGGCCACATTCACACAGCTGCAGAATACAGTTGGCTGGTTGAGTCCTAGTACAGGGAGTGAAAACCGCATTCTGTAACAGAACTCACCTGTAAATTTTGAGGACTTGCAACCGCATTCTCGGAACACATGGAACAGGATTGGACAACTAGTGTCTGTCACATCATACACTGCTAAAGAGAGCCGCTCTGCTGCGGTCGGTTGTCGGTTACGAGAAATAACCGAAATGAACATCCCTAATCTATATATATATACAGTGTATATATATATATATAAATATAAAATAAAATTAATAGGCCATGTTAACATCCTAATCTTGACAGCAAGATTTTTTTTTTACTTTTTTTGCTGCTTAACATTTTTGTGTATTACACTGTTGTTCTCAATTTAATGCATTCATGCTGAATAAAAATATTTTAGTAGAAGTTTTGATCAAATAAATGTAAAAAATAGATTTTTTATTTATTTTATAATTTTACAATTATTTAGATTATTTATTTTTTCCAAAAATCTTACATACCCCAAACATTTTAAATGGCATATATATATATATATATATATATATATATATATATATATTACAGAGTAAAAAAAGTATCATTAAATATAATCGTTTCGTGAGGATCATGTCAGCATATTAGAATGAGTAGAAGTAATGATGCTGAAAATTCAACTTTGACATCACAAATGACCATTGGAATACTACCTTACAGTATTATAATTTTACCATATTTTTAATCAATTAAATGCGGCCTTAGTGAGTATAAGCTACTTCTTTTAAAAATATGTAAAAATCTTCTTTCAAAAACAGTAAATCTAGCTTTGCTGACAGTAAACCAATAGTAAATCCAATAATCATGACATTGTACTGAAAAATGAACAGAAACTGCAATGTAGCTATACCTATCAATTAAAAGAGCCAATTGTCACGCCTTACTCTAAACAAAATTTCTTATTCGGTGTTATTCTGGCTATTTCTTAAACCTAGAAGCTTTAAATGTGTCCAGTCATCTTATATTCCATTACGCTGCCCCCCTGAGGATGGAGAGGTGGGCCGGGCACTCTCAGAACATTTCTCATTTTGTTTTTTCCTCTTCCCTCAGATAGCACATAAATGCTTGGTATTGTTTATGTGTTCCTGTGGAGACATGTACAGTAGCTGAGATAGGATCAGAATCTCAGGCATTTAAAGCAAAAGAAAATAGTGGAGAAGAAGAAGAGGTAGGGCTCACAGCAGTGTGACGAGGTTAAGGAGAGGACGCTGTACCATGAGGGATGCTTAACTGAGAGTGTAACGGTCACTCGGCCAGTCAGATTTTATTAGAGAAACACTGAGAGTGGAATGAGATTGAGGCATGTCGTAGACTGGTCTAAACCTTGCTTTGGCTATGTAAGCGATATACGTGCTGTAACTGCTGAATCCACAGATCCAACTGTCAAGTCAATTCTAATTAACAGAATGTCAACCATCTGCTACAGATTAACCACCAACCTAAGGCTTTGTACAATTTTTTTTTTTTTTTTTTTTTACGAGGGGGCACAGGTTTACACTCCTGACTCATTTGCTGCCCTAGGCAAGATGAGACATGACCACAGAGAATAAAAACACTGCAAGAAGATTCTGACATGATATACGAATGTTTAAAAGTTTGGGGTCAGAGAGATTTTTTCGAAAGACTTGTCCAGTGCTTATTAAGCCTGCAATTATTTGCTTTAAAATAGACTGAAAAGTAATATTTTGAAATACAGTATTATTACAATTTAAACTTCTTTTATGTATTTATGTAACCGTGTATTATGTATTACACCAAAATGTGCCAAAAACACATTGTATGGGTCAAAATTATTGTTTTCTTTTATGCCAAAAAATCATTATGATATTAAATAAAGATAATGTTCCATGAAGATATTTTGTAAACTTCCTACTGTAAAAATATTGCAACTTATTTTTTGTATAGCAATATGCATTGCTAAGAACATAATTTGAAAAATTTTATAGGTGATTTTTTCTTTATCTTGTTTTTTGTTTTTCTTTGCACCCTCAGATTCCAGATATTCAAATAGTTGTATCTCGGCAAAATATTGTCAGATCCTAACAAAGCTGATTTATTCAGGTTTCAGATGATGTATAATTCTTAATTTAGAAAAATTGACACTTATGACACTTGTGGTCCAGACACACGTACACACAGATGTTGGTTTTTGTGATTTATGGGAACTCTCCATAGGTGTAATGGTTTTTATACTGTACAGACTGTATGTGG
>JAUCMR010000160.1:16744524-16755740 GCA_032357425.1 Enteromius argenteus
CGTTCAGAGAACCGGATTAGTGAGCTCATAGTTAGCGTGATGATCTCATCTTAGATGTCTCAATTCATCTCGGATGTTTTAAGCGACGTACGATCATCAGGATGAAATGAGAGACAGAGTGTAAACAGAGAAGACAAGTGGTCCAAGAACTGAGCCCTGAGGCATCCCAGTAGTTAGATGTTGCGACTTGGACACCTCACCTTTCCAAGATGCCTTGAAGGACCTATCTGAGAGGTACCACTGGAGTGTCGTTCCTGAGATGCCCTTTGCCAATAAGGTTTACAGGAGGATCTGGTGGTTAACCCTGTCAAAAAAGAGACAGATCCAGCAATATAAGTATTGGAGATTTGGAATCTGCTCTTGCCAGTCTTAGGGCTTCAACAACTGAGAGCAAGGCAGTTTCAGTTGAATTTCCACTTCTGAAGCCAGATTGGTTGCTGGCAGGTTCTATGTGAGAAAGACAGAGACTTGGTTTAGACATAGCTTGTTCGAGTGTTTTTGCAATGAAAGGAAGAGAAACTGGTCTGTAGTTCTCAGAAAGAGATGGGTTAAGGGTGGGTTTCTTAAGTAGTGGGGTTACCTGTCTAAATGCTTAGGGAAGAACACCAGTATGAAGGGAAGTGTTAACGATGTGAGTGAGTACAGGTAAAACTGCAGGAGAAATGGCTTGTAGGAGATGAGATGGAGTTGGATCGAGCAGACAAATAGTAGGATGATTAGAAAGTTTGGAGATTTCTGCCTCAGAGAGTAAAGAGAAGGATGCTCGCTGGTAAGATGTGCTTGTCAGTTTATGGTGTGGACTGTGCACCGATGGTTGTAATTTTATTAATAAAGAATGTGGCAAAGTCGTTAGTTGTTAGAGTTGATGAAGGGGAATGAGGAGGAGGAATCAAATATATATATATATATATAATATGTTACTGCTATAACGATAAAAGTCACTGGTACATGCTGGTGCTAAATGAAGGCATCACACCTTGATGAAAAGTTCTCGGTTGTGATTTTTAATGTTATTGCACAATTTTAATAAAGATGTGTAGTAGGGCCTTAGTGTTTTTGTAATGTGCTTCGAACTAATAGCAATAAAATATAAAATACATTTATTTATATATATATATTTTTTATAAATAGTATAAAAATGTAGAGATATAAAGTTGTAGGCATATGGCCCAGCCCTAGTTTCATTTGGGTTGTTTCAGCTATTTTTGGTTTGTTTCAGTTGTTTTGTACATAAAAACCTGTTGACAGCATTGTACGGCAAACCACAGGGCATTAATTCAGTTCTTTTCACCTGTGCTCTCGCTCTAACGTGAGCACTAAAAAGCACCTATATAGTTCCATTAGTCTGTGTTTTTACAAGCTGAGCACCCACAGGGAGGGGGCTCCACCACCTGGAGTGGTTTAAAGAAACTCACAGTATGCTGGAGGCTGAGAATAACACATATCTCATGTGCTTGTTTACTTATATTATAGAAATAAAAAAACTGTTTAGTCTGGGTGCAATTCAGAAGCAAACAAGTCCATAGCGAGCAAATTTCTACTCAATGTGTTATAATTAGACCTGAGAAATACAGCTAAAAAAAGAGAAGAGTCCACAAATATTTTGCCAACATTCAACACTCAGATTAGGTCAAAAACAGGAATAGTCTGCTACCTATATATATATATATATATGTGTGTGTGTGTGTGTGTGTGTGTGTGTGTGTGTGAAAATGTAGTCACCATCAGGCCATCCATAGCTATTTTTAGCTTTACCAAACAGTTTGTTTTCCTTCTTGATATTGAAAATTGTTATTTACCTATAACATCTAATGAACCAGAAGCCTCACCTGTATAGGCTTACTTCCACGTTGAAGAAAAAGGTGGATATTCTGTTATGTTCTGGTTTGGTTTTCTATCTGTTCCAGTTCACCTGCCTGAATTCCCTTGTTAGTTTGAATGCTTTTTGATTAATTAGTTCCCACACCTGTTATGTTTCTCCCTAATTGTATTTAAGCCCTCAGTTTCCCTCATCTCATGGCCTATTATTGTTTGTTGTTTGACTTTTAGCTGGTGGTTTCTCCTTGTGGATTTATTAAAAAGGACTTCTTGGACTCTATTCCTTCTTCATGTGCTTTTTTAAACAACAACACGTTACAGAATACACCAGACCAAATACAGTTACATTTTTTTAGCATTTCCTTTTTTTTCTTCAGCCTTTTTCTATGGTCTTTCCCACTAACTCCTGCTCAAGCAGCAGGATCGCTTCCTCAAGGAAAACACAAGGAACTTTTTAGATCTTGCATACATAAAACAGACAGCTACCTGTATACTTTTTACTGTGTCTGACTTAAAGGGATTGTTCACCCAAAAAATAAAATTCTGCCATTAATTACTCACCTTTATGTCGTTCCAAATCCATAAGACCTTCATTCTTCTTCAGAACACAATTTAACTTATTTTTGATGTAATCTGAGGTCTTTCTGACCTTACATAGACAGCAATTCAACTGAAATATTCCCAGGTCTTTAACCATAAAAAAGACATGGGTAATATAGTCCATGTGACATCAACTGTAGTTGTAGCTATGAGAATACCTTTTATATGAAGCAGAATCATGCACTGCCATCATAAAACTGGGATGAGGAGGAGAAGTTATTTTAGTTTCCTTTTTACACAATAAGTATTCTCGTAGATTCGTAGAATTATGGTTGAACCCCTGATGTCACAATTTGTCCTTGCTATATTTCTTGGGAACATTTCAGTTGTATTGCTGTCTATGCAGGGTCTGATAGCTCCCAGATTTCCTCAAAAATTTGTGTTCTGAAGATGAATGAAGGTCTTTTGAGTTTGGAACGACATGAAAGTGAGTAACTAATGACTAATTAATTTTTGGGTGAACTATACCTTTAACAACTTGTCCAAGACTAAGCTGTTTGGTTCTTGAAAGAGCTTCACAGTGGGTAATGCTGAGCTGTGGTTCGCCATTCACTGTTTGCACTGCAGAGGACTTCACCAGACCCACTCCTGAACCTGAGCCCATCCAGACATCACACCACTGCACGGAGCAACCACTAGAGCCCACCACAGACAGAGAGCCAGAGCTTGCATTACACACAAAGGAAGTGCTTCTCAATAGTTATATTATATTAATCTATTAATTATATCAATATATTAATCGCAACCAGAATAAAAGTTTTTGTTTACATAATATATGTGTGTTTACTGTGTAAAAAAATTCAGTCTCACAACAAATTCTTATGTATTTCAAGAAGTGGTTAATTTGTATGACCTCACTCATATGATTATGTACGATTTGTCTGATGGGTAGGATTAGAGGCGGGGGGTTAGGTGTAGGTCACTCCAACAAATTCAATTTGGCAATTCATAAAATACGCACAATTTAGCAAAAAATCTAATTTGTGTGAGTGAATATGTACAAATTGCCGTGTGAGCGGACTGGTATACTGTATACAAAATAAATACAAAATACACATATTATGTAAACAAAAACATATATTTTAAATGTGATTAATTGTGATTAATGATTTGACAGCACTAATAGTTTTCCACAGTTTTGCTAAAATGGTTTAAACAAGAAAAACAAATCTTAAACACGTGTCTCATCGTCATTTTGAATTAAGACAAAACGCATTAAGCTGTATCTACTGCTTTTGCATCATCTGACTGATTGGTAAAGAGATAAAAACAGAAAACACAATCACTGCTTTGCAGTAGCTTGTTACAGTAAAGACCATAGAGCATTTATGCTTAATCTATGAACCATTTACTCACTTAATTAGAGGCTGCGAGTGAATGAGGCTCATTTGCATTTCAACAGCAACGGCCATGTGTGATTGCAGCCGAGACACATCTTTGACTCAAATCATGCTGGCTTTCATTAGCGTCCTTACCAGTTTCTGTTTACCGCTGTTTGGATTGACAGAGCGTACACTGAAAGGAACGTGCAGATCTTAAGCCCTGCTCATGCTTTATACGAATAACCTGCTACAAAAATCATCCATCTGAACTAAGTTAAGACTCTAATGAAGGGCTTTTAGATGTGACTCCTGCATCTCTAATGTTCAGAAAAACTGCTGTGAGGAAAGTGGTTCGGTATAGAGAACTTTGTAGCCGTGCTCATTAAACTCACTTCATTATATAAGCCAACTCAACTTTCAAGACAAACTAGCACCTATATATTGTGAACTGCATGTCTGGTAGCACACGCCTCCACAGGACACACTTCTTCTTCACACAGTTCAATCCATCTGTTAATGATTTAAAATTCAGTGTTGAGTTGTGAAGAAAGCTAACCAAAGTGTATCTCTTTTCTTGTTATGATGTCAAAACACCCACTGTTTAGGTCTCTACAAGCTGTAAGGATGGATGGCAGTGGAGGAGAATGGCCCAGCACTCCCGTGCCCTCGTGTTGCCTGGAAAACCTCACCATGGAGAATTCCAGCACGGGCCAAATCTATGAAGTCGTGCTGCAGTCAACGAACATGACTAAGCGCAATCCACAGTTTGTTGGAGTGGAGCTCCTTCAGTCTTTTAAACCCCTCATCATCCCTTGCTACGCTCTCGTTGTCCTGGTTGGAGTTTTTGGGAACTACCTGCTGCTTTACGTCATCTGCCACACCAAAAAAATGCACAATGTGACCAACTTCTTCATCGGTAATCTGGCCTTTTCTGACATGCTGATGTGTGCTACCTGTGTGCCCTTTACCCTGGCGTATGCTTTTAACCCTCGCGGCTGGGTTTTTGGAAGATTCATGTGCTACCTGGTGTTCCTCATTCAGCCGGTGACAGTGTACGTGTCGGTTTTCACACTGACAGCTATTGGGGTGGACAGGTGAGTGATGCATATGAGTGCTCTTGACTGTCTCTTGACAGTGTGACTAATTCATCATTGCATCAATGTTTTATTAGCATTCTGGGGCTTTTGTGGAGCATGGTTATATAACAGATTGATTCAGTGGATTCATCACGTACACTACTATTCAAAAGCTCAAAACATTTTGAAGAGAAAAATGTCTCCTACACTCTTTGTGAAATATTACAATATTGCATCCTTGCTGTATAAAATTGTTCGTTTCTTTCAAACAGTCTTACCCCAAATTTTAAAAGGTAGCGTACATGTAGTGTTTAAATGTGTCTGTATAACAGGATGTTGAAAATGTATCCTTATATTTACAGTTTAGCTCAACACAAATATGGAATATAGAAGTTACTGCCTCATGTCGTTCAGTTCAAACATAGAACAGGTGATGAATGGAATCCAAAAAAATATCATTATATCTTGAAATGTTAAAATCTAAAGTTTGTTCTGATCTAATAGCAATTTGACACTTTTTTTTTTTTAACTTGCAACAATATATAGATTTTAGCTTGAACATTTTTTTCAGCAGATTTCTGTTTGAGCAGATTTCAACCTTTTTTGTGTGTGTGTGTAATAGCATGGTCGTAATAAAAATGTTTTGGAAACCTTTTCACCATATTTCACCTTAATTATTTATGTTTGCAAATTTTCAAATGGCTTTATAGCATGTCCTTGACCTAGACCTTGACAGTCATACACTAATGTAAATTTATTTATTATGTCCCCAGAATGTGTCTGTGAGGTTTCAGCTTAAAATATATTTATCATATTTCAAAAATGCATATTTTGAAAGGAGGCAGAAATGTAAGATACAGGCGCCCCTGTATGTTACATATGAATGAACAATTGCACAGAACAGTAGATTATGCAGATTGCTGAAGGATACTTGACTCAAATGAAGTGAACAGTGCTGGGCTCATGTAGTTTGGCATATTTACAGAAAACAAAGAAATTAACACTTTACCATTGTAATGACCCACTAACGTTACTGTGATTTAGACTTTGTTTTGTGGTATATTTTGCACTTTGACAAGTTACTTGACTATACAGAGTAGGTCGAAGCCTACTAAACGAGATCTATCTTAAGAGAATAGTCTTTACACCTAAGTCAGTTTTCATTACAATTGTAAAGTGAAAATGTATTTCTTTCAACAACTTGTTCTTTACATTCATGAACGAGATGCATAAGTTCGGTCATTTCTTTCAGAAACAAGATCTCTCTCTCGAAAGCAAATTGGCCTGTTCACTACATTCAGCGAATCAAATGTTCCATCACATCTCATACTCGAAGGCTATTGGCTCGAGGTTTAGTGATTAATAGTGCCACGCTGCTGTGGAGAGAGGGATTTCAGTGAACGAGAAATATGAAATATGTGTACGCGTCTTTTTAGATGTGAAATTTATTAATCGCAAATTATCTTGAAATTGTGCGCAAATAAATTGTTCCAGCTCTTTGTCTAGTAAACGACTCCTAATTAATGTCATTAACATATAAAACATCACCAATCATCATAATTTAGAGCAGCATGCTGCAAGAACAGCTTACATTTTCACAAACCTGCAATTACTCCGGCAATAAAAAGTGTGTACGTTTGCTCAGACCCTGACGTGATGCTACAAACTTTTCCACGTCAAAGACCGTTTTTATAAATATGAACATGGATTTAAGTGTGCACACACTCTACGATCAAATCTGCGCGTACGCACGCTTTATAAATGAGGCCTCTGGTATTTAGTTTTCTAAATACACATATCCAAAACATGCACGCAGAAACTAAACTAAGCTTTCTTTCATGTATAAGCTCTTTCATCTCTTATTGTACTTAAAAACTTTTATATTCGGTTATGTTTGTAAAGGTAAGCCACTGGGAAAGAAATTGCATGTTTATATTGCATTTGTGTGCTGCGTAATATACAGTAAATAAATCTATAAATCCACTGCTCTCTCATCTCCTCCGATGCTGGGACTCTAAAATAGTGTTCTGTGCTCATCTGTGCAGCCAAAGGCAGAACAGTTAGCATGCTTTGCTAAAACTTTCGCCATTACTTGCGAAAAAATTGTGGCGTCATGGGTCCAAACTTGCAGTTAATGGGCGATAATATTGTAATAAGATCTCCTTTCCATGTCATGGAGGAAGTGAAATCTGAGCGGCTCGCTTTTTCACAAGCTTGCAAAGAAAGTCTTACAAAAATCAAAAAATCTTTTTCATGCTTTCTGGATTGGTAGGTGCACCGGGGGAACCGATTATAGCACTTGAACATGGACAAATGTACATTTTTATATGTCATCTTAAAAAAAAAAAGAATGTGAAATTCTGAAAATAATAATAATAATAATCTAGCATTTATTTATTTATTTATTTTTTCTTTAAAGACATCACAGCGTGCATAATACGTAATTTGTGCTACAAAAGACAATATGTAATGACTGTCAGAAAACTAAGGATGACAGAAATATTCTGTCATATATGTCCGTAATTAAACTCGGTTAGACTTCTTTTATTTTCTAAAGATACACATTGTTTCAACCACCCCCCAATGCAACCTTTTTGGTGTATGTCATCTGAATTTGAATGACTGAGTAATATAAATAGCTCTTTTCTGTGTGCCAAAAGAGCCTGTAAGTGCTTATGGTACACAAAAAGCCATTCTATTATATGAAACAATTGTATAGTGAAAGCTGGACGTAACATCAACATGCTGCCATATGGAAGAACACCAAGGACACATAAATAAACCAGAACTTCTTATCCCTAGATCTGAAAAGAAATTCATAATAGACCTTCTCTATTTAACTTTGTGGCTTTGTACAGCCTTTAACCTTCATGCTTCCCTCCTTGCGTAGGCACGTGAGTCAGTGATGGATGGTGCTGTGCTATAGTCAGGAAAATTGAAAAATTGGTGGTTTGTAGTATAATAGGTGCATTAAGAATCCATTTACCTTACAGTGAAGGTTTTTTTATTTTTTTTGCACAAACTTGGCCGTCATGTCCTGTACGTGGTCTGGTAGTTCATCTTCTGTGCTTTTACACGTGATGAAGCCTACATAAGTACTGTCTTTAAAAGCCCTTGATATTATCGTGGAGTTTGGATGCAGACCCATTCATCTAAGCTGCAGAGGCGAGGAAATGTGCGTCCACTTTTGCTACAAAAGTGGCTCTTTTGTAGCAACAAGTCCAATAGGTCTTTCTCACCTTAAAGTGAATGAAAAGAGTTCATTTAGAGGTCTTGTTTTGAACGCATTTCTTACAGCCCACTGGTTGTGTCTCTACAAAATCCTGTATTTGCTTCAGCTTATTTAAACAAAAAGCTCTCAAACTTCAATTAGGGCCACTAGTCAGCTGGCGTTCCCAGGGTCAATGACATACAAGAGCTTCTTTTAAAATCCTAGCTTGAAGCATTTTCCTAGAAGCAATGTAAAAAACAGTTTGTTTTTGACCATTTTATATACCATCTTTCAGTTTGTACATTTTGTGCAAAAAAGATCAACAATTTCAAATAATAATGTCAATTAATAATGATAAACTTGTATGGGTTGTTCAGACAGAATGTGTTTTTGGTTTCCAGGCCCTCATTACAGTTTGATGTAAACATGCGCTAGGCTAGACTGCATCTCCTGACCTTCATGTTTTCAAAAGACTATGTCAAGCTTAACTTTTAAAAGATCAAGAGGACCTTTCACTTTTTGATATCGAGCTGCGCTGTGTATGATCTCTTCGTTACTCATTAGCAGTTTGGGGAGATCAAATAGTATTTTAGCGCTTCTGGCAAACTGATTATGGCTCTTTTCAGAGCTCGATTCCCTCAGAATTGATGAATTGATTCTTTATGAAATCTATTCTCGAATAATTTTCTCTGAACTAAACTTAACATGTAATAAAAGGTCAAATTATCTGATATTTTAAAATGCTTATTGATCAGTAAAAAAGCATAGATCAGTAAAATCTGAAATATATATATATATTAGTAACAGTAATGTAGTAATTATATATATGGGTTATTTTTTTTTATAATTTCCTAATTTTAATATTTTTCTTAATTAATATCATCTTGACGGATTTTTAGAAAAAGTAATCCATGAGTCCTAATAATGCAATTGAACCCTCACAATTGCTTCAAAATGAGTGAACATGACAGTAATCATGTAATAATAATTGTGTTTCTCTAATAAATATCTTATAAACAAGGGGATCGAAAAAAAAAAGAGTGCGTTAATAAGAGATTCTTTTTTCATAAATAAAAACACTGAATTACAAAAAAGAGATTCTTTATTTTAATTTAGTTTTCCTTCAGTTCAAACATTTAAAATGTGTTAAAATTCATGGATTATGTTTTTAATGTATTTTTGAATAAATTATCAGATAGAACAAAAACCAGTTGCACTAGTGCATCCGATACAGATGTGCGATCACTACTGTAACTTGTTTCCTAAAACATGTCATTTTAACTTCTAGATACTACGCCACGGTTCATCCTCTGAAGAAGCGCATCTCAGTTCTGGCCTGCACGTATCTTCTCTCTGGGATCTGGATTCTGTCGTGTGGTCTGGTAGCTCCTGCTGTGGCCCACACGTACCATGTAGAGTTCAAGGACGAAGGTTTCACCATCTGCGAGGAGTTCTGGATGGGTCAGGAGAAAGAGCGGCTGGCCTACGCTTACAGCACGCTCTTCATCACTTACGTCCTTCCTCTGTCCGCACTTAGCATCTCCTACCTGTGCATTTCAGTGAAACTTCGCAATTGTGTGGTGCCAGGTCATCGCACTCAAAGCCAAGCTGAAGCCCAGCGAGCTCGCAAACGCAAGACGTTTCGTCTGGTGTCTTTAGTCGTCGCTGCTTTTGGGATCTGTTGGCTGCCGATAAGTGTCTTCAATGTTCTTCGGGATATTGATATAGATCTGATCGACAAGCGCTACTTCCTGCTGATCCAGCTGCTGTGTCATTTGTGTGGAATGAGTTCATCTTGTTGTAACCCGTTTTTATACGCGTGGCTGCACGATCGTTTCAGGGCGGAACTGCGGAAAATGTTCACCTGCCATCGGCGGATTGGCATCGGGATTCCTGCAAACAACTGTGCCACGGCTAGCGTGGTTCTCTGACAGAAAAAGAGCACATTGTGTTAGGT
The DNA here is from genome assembly GCA_032357425.1 of Enteromius argenteus. Classification (NCBI taxonomy): domain Eukaryota; kingdom Metazoa; phylum Chordata; class Actinopteri; order Cypriniformes; family Cyprinidae; genus Enteromius; species Enteromius argenteus. The sequence continues at coordinate 16,754,509 of JAUCMR010000160.1, forward strand.
CAAAGACTACTGAGACCAGCAGAACACTTTTGGAAAAGAGAAAGTGTTGTTCACATCGGTCCTTGATGGAACTGTACCATCTGTAAGGTTCCTCCACATGCATCTTGTTTTAGATGGACACAGATGGTCTTTCTTGGATGTACAAGGCATGTGAGAAAGCTGTTGGATTTAGCCACAAGATTTCACCAAGCTGTCTGTGATTTGGATGTGGATTTCCTAGAAAGGAAACTGAATGGTGGTCACATTACAGACAAACGGTCCCTTAAAAACTGCCACAGAAACATACAGACAACCAGCTTTCAGAAAAGCAAATGCTTCAGCTTTAAAAGTGAATTACAGCTTATTTTAATGCCTTTCAGACTGTGGGATTAATCATGTTTAAACTGCATGTGTTTATACAAGATGTCACCGAATATATATTTGCATTAAACAGATAAAATATTCAACAAGAAATATCATGGCCTAGAAATATTTATGAAATATTAAAACCTTTACTGATTAAATGATTTCATAACTTTTCAGGCCTTCAGTGTTTTTTGTGCTCAAAACAAATACAACATACAATACAGAATACAAAACGTATTGCATTTATATACAAAAAAACCTTTGTCTGCGCAAACAAAAAGTTATTTTTTTATTTTGCAGCTGATAATATGACTCTGGATGTTGTAATGTAGTTGAATTTGTTCATTATTGGTCTAATAATGCAGTATCTTCATTGTCCTGATGCAAATAAGGAACAAAACTAAAAGTTCAGAAAAGAAAGTGCCAAAATGTGTCAGGTGACAGAAAATTTCTTTTGTGTGATTGTAACCGTACAATTTTGTATAAATTTATGTAACATGCATTAATAAACAGTGTCTCGACTGGCGGTTGTTTTATACACAACGACACATTACTGGGTAAACAAAATAATTGCGATTAACTGAAACTGAATACTGTGTGAATATCTCTGAAACATTATGTTATCCAAGAGAAAACAGTGGATTATTGCTCAAATGTAGGTTTAATGAACTTTACACACATCCAAATGTTAATGTTTGTGCTAACAGTGCTATAAATAAATAATGGAAGTAATAAGCTTAGGTGAACCACATAATGTAATGTTTTACACACTCAAAAAAATTATTCTCCAACACTGTTCAGTTTATTTTAAAAAAATCATTTTCATTGAACACCATTATGTTTGGTTCCCTTTTTAATCAACTGCATTGTGTTAAACCGACTTGAAA
>JAUCMR010000160.1:16771252-16785921 GCA_032357425.1 Enteromius argenteus
AAATGAAACAAACGTGCATTGTTTTGTATTGGTGAGATTAACAGTTTTAAGAATAAAACCCAAAAGAAACTGATTTTCTTATTTTTTTCCAGAGCTGTATATATATATATATATATATATATATTATATATTAAAACCACTGTAGTATTTTGTAGTACGATGACTATACACCACTTGCTGATATAAACAAAATGAATGCATCAAGTGACAAATGTAGCATATGGCACAGTATACTACATTAGGGAAACTTTGTAACTTTTAAAACCATGTAAAATAAATGAATCCAGTACAATAAATATATTCTCTAATATGCAGGAAGCAGTTCTTGCATTTGTGTTAGTAAACCATTCCAAACTCACCCAATGTGTAATTCCCAACCAACCCAAAAGATCAATAAAGTACACCAGAGAATAATATGTAAAACCAAAACAAGCATCTTTGTGGCAAAGCAATCAAGCATTATGTGCATATCCCACAAAACAACATGATTTCCAGAACAAACTCTAACTCATGCTCATCACTCTTGCCTTCATGTTAGCATATGAACATGAACTAGTCTTGTATACATAAAATTTATGTAAACTTTCATGTGTACATTATTAAATCTCACATATACAGCCTCTCGTATGGACTCATAAGACAATCTAATATGACCTAAAATAACAAAACAGAAACCCCTGTATTATCTGACATACTGCCTTTGTTCCATTTTACACAAGTCCTTCAAGACCATGACATTTTTAACAAACAAAACCAACAATCAGTAGCAAAAGCCCCAAGCCCACAATCCCAACCCTCACAAACCCATAAAGGAGGAACCAACCATTAAGTAACCAATCGAACAAACACTCAAGAAAACATACCCTTTAATCTAGCAAGACCAAAAGATTGATTCAGGTAGTTTCAAGGTAAATAGCAGCTGTTGATTTGAAAGCTGATGGGTTTAGCACAACAGGGATGACTGTTAGAGGAGTTCAAGGAGTTGTTAGTAGGGTTCGGGAGAACTTTTCTCACCTTCTTGAATTAGAAACTGCACTTCCACTACCACTCTGCAGAGCAACTGGCTGAGTCTCTGATGGTGAGACCCAAGCGCGAAGAGTGGTCTTACCCCCTATAGGGGATTCAGTTGTTACCATGGTGGGGTCAGATCTGCTGGGCGGAGCAACACTGGTTACAGTCAGCTCAACATCCTCAGCATCTTGTGAAGTCTGAGAAACTGATCTGGCCAGGTCTGTATTCTCTGTACCAGCTTTTCCAGTAGTGGTGTATTGGCGAGACGCATTTTTCTTTCTAAATGAAAAATTTCTTTGAAATGAGGCTCTGGCTTGTTCAGTGAAGCTGGGTGATTGTTTTCCAATCTCTGCTTTCGGTGATTTGCTTTTCTCTTGAAGGCTTGAGGATGGACCATTTGTACCTTTGTTTGCAGACTTGTTGTCTTTCTTATCAAAGGTTAGTGTCTGATCTTCAAGATTTCCCATTTTCTTTGGACCCTTAGCGAACAGGTCATCTTCATTGGCGGTCTGCTGTGGTAAAGCCCAGGGATCTTCAGATAGTAGGTTATTACTTGGGAATGGGTCAAGATCAATCATTCTCTTTCCCTCAGGATCATTGGAGAGTTTCCCCAAATGCTGTTCTTTTGGACTTTCAGCACTTTTGAGGAGGTCTACGTCAAAAAACTCATCTGTGGAAATGCTTCCCTTCTGGCTCTTGTGTGGCTTCTCGGCTTTGTTGTTTTCTGATGTCATGGGTTGACTGGTTACCTGCTTGTCTGGTTGGACTTGTCTGACTGGGTCCTTGACTAATGACTGTTGTCTGGGTTTGACTGAAGGCATCTCTTTAGCCACATCATCAGTCTTTGAATTTACATTTTGTAGGGATCTGGCAGCTGGTGTAGGCTTCTCTTTTGACTGGGAGAGTTGATGGGTAATGGCGTCAGGAGTTGAAGACTTCCTTTCTATCTCCTGAGGTACAGGTCTACTATGGACAGCAGGAGGTGGATTGTTTTCCAAGTTCTTGGAAGCAGAGTTTCTAGGCTTATTGACAGTGGCATATAAAGACTCTCTGATTTGACCATGTTGGACAGTGGTCTCCACCGATGGTTCTGGTGTTGCAGGAGCTTTGGGTGGAAAGAGTGCCACCTTGTGCCTTGCGGGAGCAGGGGGAGGTGCCTCATGATTTCTTTGGTGCTGGGTAAAGTTCATGGAAGTTCTGTCCTTTAAGACTCCAGATTTATTTGGCCTCTCAGGTCCATCTACATTAATTTCTTCAGAGAAATCCCAGTTTCTTTGGTTTACCTCTGCAACAAGATGGTCCCAATGTGTCTGACCCATCACCCCATGCCTCTTCTTAGGAAAGAGGGTTTCATAGTCTGGGAGAGGAAGGACAGGCCTATCTTTGGAGTTGTGGGTATGCCCTTGTCCCTCATTATCAGGATGGCTTTCAGCCTTAGACGAGCCCCCAAGATTACCAGGGGGTAGAGGAGCCTTTCTCTTCTTGTCAGATTTGGGAGCCGAGAGGTTTTCCATGCTGGACTCACTTAACTCACTGAAAGCTCTCGGAGGTTTAGCAGGTGCCAGGGAAGAGTGAAGATCGGAAAACATACCAAAAGACTCAAATGATTCAGTAGAGAGGGATGGGGAAAGATGAGAAGTGGTCTGGGTGTCTACAGAGTCTGAGGGGAATTGGGAATGGCTATTATCTGTTTCAGGCAGTATACTCAGAGCCAATCTGCCAAAGAGCAAAAAACATAAAATGGTCAACTTACAGCTAAAGCAGCACTCACAGTTCAATGTTTTCCAATATGTTTCTGCTGGGCATTACATATAGTACAACAAAAGTCCATTTAAGACAAACAGCACATGACTTCCCAGCCCAAATATATTATCCTAATTTAATGTCTGATATTTACACTTTATATGTACAACTGAACATTTATCGCATAACAAAAACAATGTTTTTCTTACTCTTAAATTACATTAAATAACCAAGCAAGATGTTACTTTTTGAAGGTATCATAAAATAATTTGCCAAAAATTTGCCTGTTAAAAACTGGCATGTACAAAGACTATATAAATATAATAGTACTAGACAAAATGTATGTAACTAAACTTTCTTTCTTCTAAATATTTAAACAGTTGGATAGAAGAAAAATGTACCCTGCACTTCCGAATGTAAAAGTTCTACGCAAACAAACAAACAACTATTCCTGTCTCTTTTCATCCCCGGCTTTTGGAAAATGAGTTACTCACCATATTAGTTAATCATAAGACAGAAGTTCCTAAAATCCTTAAAGCTCCCAGTACACACATACAAAAAAAAAGGAAAAAAAAAAAAAGTAATCCTAGATTTTTCCTAAGACAATGTCGCTTAGTCACTGTCTGGAAGACTACAAGCTCATCATCTTTTACAACATGTTTCACTCCAAACCAGAAGATCAGCACTTGACGAACCAGTCCACATTCCTTCCTCCTCAACCAATCACATGCCTTTCGGCCAAACAGGTAAAGTAAGTTGTGTAAGGTCAAAATGCAAATCATTCAATACAACAAAACCTAGGCTGAGTTCACTTCATGATCATATAAAACACAATGCCTAAATTATACCATAATTATACCACAGGCTATATTTAGTATGTATTTGAAGTTGGTGGATCAGCTGAAATTCTGCACAATTTGTCTGTTTTGCCTATTTTCGGTCACTTTATTAACACTCAACTAAACCTGAAAGAACAGCAGTTTATTTGTAACTTCGTTACGAATCAAAAGAGATATTAATTGCTGTTGGAAAAAGTGAAAAAAAAATGATAGCCAGACCAATTTGCCATTAAATTCCACTAAAATCACTGTGATTCAACATGTTCCACTTTCACCCAAGGTATGAAACTCAGTGATACCTGAAACCCCATGTCTAGTAGAAAAACAATGATCTCATTCCATCCTGACAGACAAACCCTGCCCCCCACCCCCCACACTTTTACAATGGGATACAGTTGTGCTGAGAGAGAAGAATGAAAATACTAAAAGCTAATAGAGGTTTGAATAAGCAATAATGTTTCAGTAATGACCTTGTGTGGAAAATGTACTCTCTTGACTTGTAAGTGTAATTTGTAATTTATTTAAGATCTTCTGTTATTAACCATCTCTTGAAACCATTTTCACAAGGGGGCTTTGTCTAAATAACGGAGTTCCCCTTTAAGAGCAGTGGAGCAGACAGAGGTGAGGAGTCGAGTTTCAGCCTGGGTTTTCCTCAGCTCTCAGGTGGCAAGATGCTAACTGCATTACAGAGCAGTCTGACTTATCATTTAGCATGCAGCCTCAGCATGAGTTAGGCTAAATAAAATTCAGCTTACAAACCTCAAATAAAAAAGTAGCAGGAAAGACAAAACATCCAAGTGTTTGCTTAAAATAAAAATTATCTTATTTAATAAGAGAGTGCATCAAATGTACAGCATACATAGAAATATGTGCTGCTCCGTTTAAACCAAACAGTCAAGTTATTAAAGTAGATTCATAATGTACATTATCATACAAAAGTTTGGTGTCAGTAATATAGTCTCTTATGCCATTATTTTTTTTAATACAGTAATATTGTGAAATATTATTGCAATTTTAAAATAACTATATTCTATTAGAATATAATCAAAATTTCAGCATCGTTACTCCAGTCTTCAGTGTCACAGGATCCTTCAGAAATCATTCTAATATGCTGATTTGTTTGATTTCTTACTGAAAACAATTGCTTGTAATTTTTTCTATCAAGGGTTCTTTGATAAATAGAAGGTTCAAAAGAACATTATTTAGTTGAAATAAAATTGTTTGGTAACAACATGCATGTCTTTACAGGCACTTTTAAAGAATTTAATGCTTCCTAGCTGAATAAAAGTATTTATTTATTGACATAAATATAAATGTCCCCAAGCTTTTGAACCGTAGTAGTGTATAATTCAAGAATTTTAAAAATGAAGGTGTTTTTGCCATTTCCTAGAATACAAGGAAACATAAATTTTTTAATTTTATTTGTAGGCACCAATGTAATGCACAGTGATAAACAAAAATATTTATGTACTTGAAATTAAATTAAGTTTACAAGCTATAGTGTGCTTTTTTTGTTTATGAACTTGCCATTACAAGGCCACGTTAAGCAGGAGTCCTCCAAAATTTCCTTGCTGGTCTCGGTTTTTAAATTTATCGGAATGTAAATGTGGTTTGGATTGTGGCCTTTGTGTTTTTAAATGAGTTGGCTACAGAATTAAACTAAAGATACAGACTTTAAAATTCCATAGTATTTTTTCTCCTATTATGGAAGTCAACGGTGACCCAAAACAGCCTGGTTACAAACCTTCTTCAAAATATCTTCCTTTGTGTTCGGCAAGAAAATAATAAAGATTTGGAACTACTTGAGGGTGAGTAAATGACAACAGAATTTTCATTTTTGGATAAACAATTTCTTTAAATTGTTTTTAGAAATTTAAAACTCAATATATTGCCTGATTTACTTTTTTACCTCTCTAAGTGACTGCAGCTGCTGTTTTGCATTTTATGAATCAAGGACTACAATTTCAGCAAATCTTTACTGTTCTACTGAAGACAAAAATAAAAAAATCAACTACATCTAAAATGGCCTGATAGTATGTACAATAACAGCTAATTTTCATTTTTGGTGGAATTATCCCTTTTAATTGGTGCCTACAAATAAAATTTTAAAATGTATGTTTCCTTGTATTCTAGGAAATGGCAAAAACACCTTAATTTTTTAAATTCTTGAATTATACACTACTACGGTTCAAAAGAATCCTTGATAGAAAAAATTACAAGCAACTGTTTTCAGTAAGAAATCAAACAAATCAGCATATTAGAATGATTTCTGAAGGATCGTGTGACACTGAAGACTGGAGCAACGATGCTGAAATTTTGATTATATTCTAAAAGAATAGTTATTTTAAAATTGCAATAATATTTCACAATATTACTGTATTGAAAAAAATAATGGCATAAGAACATTTAAAATGGCCTGATAGTGAGTACATTAACAGCTTATTTTCATTTTTGGATGAATTATCTCTTTTAATGTTGCTGTGGATCAACAGCTCAGGTGTTCTGGTAGATACTTTGTTTGTGGGCTTATCAAATAAACCGGTGCAGGACTGATTAAACTAGTCTACCAAGCTCTTACACAAACTGTATTGGTCTCTGTGTAATATTATATTAAATATGCAATAAATCTTCTAGCGCTAAATAACACACACTCTTGGATGGAGGAAGTATTTGAAGCACATGAGCACTCACCTTGGCTTGACGGCAGACACTTTGGCCGTGCGGCTGGGGAAAGCACTGGTGGCGGGTGGCGTCGGGGTGAGGGTGGTCCTGACACCCTTCCGTGGGTCCGTGGACTTCTCTTCTGGGACAGAGGCTGGAGTATCTGGGGTGAGGGGAATGTCTTCAAATGGGTTTATAGAGGACGGCACATCCAGATGTTTGGGTTCATTCATAGCTTCCTCTCTCTTCTCCTCCTTCTTCTTTCCAATGCCAAAGAGAGAAGAGAGTCGTTCGGTTACTCTGGTCTCCTCCTGGTGCCGCTGATCCTCGACTCGCTGCGTCTCTTCCTCGCGCCGCTTCCTCTGCAGCTCTTCCTCTTCCTTGCGCTTCCTTTCCTGCTCTTCAAGTCTGCTTTTCCTCTCTTCCTCTTGTTTTCTGTCTCGTTCTTGCTGCCTCCGTTCCTCTTGTTCTTCTTGACGGTCCAGCATCTCTTGCAGGCTTCTTCCTTCAGGTTTCTTTCCCTTCTCCTCCACCGCTACATGACTCCTGTCCTCTAGAGGGCGCTGTGGGACTAGAGAAGCTTTGTCTGGCACTTCAGGCTTGTACGAGGGGATACTCAGGCCTTTAAGCGAGTCGATGGAGATGTCGGACGTATTTCGTTGGTGGTATTTACGAACATCCTCTACTGAACCCTTTCCAGAGCTGTTTAGACTGAGTGTGGAGCCAAAATTTGCTTTAGGTTCTTGATCCTCCGCATAAACGTGGCTACCATTTATACAGAGGTTATTCTGCTCTTGTATGTTTTGTTTAGAGCGGCTCAGAAGAGAAAAGGGGCCAAGAGACACTTTGCTGTCTGAGCTCTCAGTACGCTTGTGTCCCAGAATTTTAAATTTCTTTTTCACTGCAAGAGAAGAGGACAGTATTTATTAAAACTGCAATGTAGATGAGGTCCAAAATTAATTTGAACACTCTCAGAAACTTAAGCCACATTTATAATGTCTAACTATACTATAAACAACCAATAACACTTGTAAAATCAGACCTTTTAGAGCTTAACCCAATAAATAGTGTAAAACATGTACAAATTATAAATTGTTCTTTAAAAAACAACACATTTATATTATAAATATAAATATATATATATATATATGTTCTCTTTTTTTCTTTTCTTGTATCAAAGAGCCATTCAGCATATTGTAATAATTTCTGAAGGATCATGTGACACTGAAGACTTAGAGTAACAATGCTAAAAATTCAGCTTTGCATGAAAGGAATAATAACATTTTAAAGCATAATAAACTTTTAGTTTTAAATTGTACTAATATTTCACATTACTGTTTTAATTGTAATTTTAGCAGATGTAGTCTTGGTTCTATCAAAATTATTTTTTAAAATGATAATTATTCCAATTTTTTAGTGTATAGGCCTATTTGTGCCACAACAAACGATTTTAATCACTGACAAATATTTGAAATTAATGGTTTGAACTGATTCAAGTATATGTATGATGTATGTATAAACTGTGGCTTAAATATCTGAACACTTAATAATAATAATAATGATAATATTATATTATGCAAAACTAAAAAAAAAAAAAAAAAAAAAACATTCACAGAGGATAATTAAAAAGCTTAATCTAACTAGCTGAAAAAGGACAAGATGACTTATGACCTTACCATCAGGAGAGTCCACATTAAGGCCGGATGATCTGCTGCTGCTGAGTGAACTGTTCTTCTCAGGCAGGGTGCCCAGGGTTGACATGGACTGGGACACATTCCTCTGGAGGTTTGTCTTTGGTCCAAACAAGGATTTGAGTTTTGATTTCTTCTTAGGGTTGTTTGAACCACCCTCTCCTTCCCCTTCACTGTCTGTTCCCACTGAAGACGGCACGATCGCAGATGCAGAATCCGACAGGCCGTCCTTCTTCTTACCACGAATCTTATCCTTGAGTTTGCCAATGCCAGAGCGAGGTTTGTCTGCCATGGACAGGTCAAACATGCTGGCTGTCAGGTTGTTCCTCATAAACTGAATGTCCAGAAGAACTTCCCCTCTGTCCTTCTCCTGTTTCCCATTCTTATCCACCAGCTTGTACCAGCTGCAAAGAGATTCAAACAAGATCTTTATTAGACTACATGACAGCTGTGCTCTGTTTTTGTTAAGGATTATCATTTATTAATATAATTTTTTATTTATTAATTTTAAATTATTAAAAGCCTTATTTTTAACACACATTAAAATCATTTTGATTTAAATTTATAGTCAAATGTTTTTTGCTTGTTTTTATTAAAATATTAAAATTAAATACATTAAATTATCAAGACTATAAACTTCAAGAACTTTATAAAATAAAATAAAATAAAATAAAATAATAAATAAAATGTTGCTTTGGCAACTAACTAAAATAAAGCTACAAAGAAATATATATATATATATATATATATTTTTTTTTTTTTTTTTGTGGAGAATAAAATAAAATGTAGAATGACCCTGTATTCCTTGGCTGGTTGTAGATAACTTACCAAACCAATTCATAAACAGATGTGAAATTATTTTATTATGTGAGAACTTAAAAAACATGCTACAGTTGACCATTTAGAACTAAATGTTCCTAGAGAGTCATCTAATACATAAATCTAACATTCTCCCAAATGCGCACATCTGTGATTAAAAATAGTAGCAGGTTCAAAACTAAACGATTGTATGAATAAAAAGGCTGGAATTTAACATGGACATTGAACCCTGCACCAGTAAATGATACAAAATACAGAAGCCTGCCTACTGATGACATAAAGGAAAGCATCTTTGTTTAGCTCCCGCTTGTCGTCTCTTGTTCAGCGGCAGGTGGGAGAGTTCTGGAGTTCAGTGTGTAATCATCAACATGCCATTATCCACCCACACTGTTGTCATAATAGACTCCTGAATGCAGGGATCATGGGAAGTCAACAGTCAAACTGACACCAAACAGACCAATCTGATTAAATGTGGCATGTGATCAGAGAAAGCAGCTACAGCAGAATTCCAAGCATTTCTGTTTGGACCCCCACAGGATGAAACTTTTAGACAAACCACTACTAATGAAAAACTTGTGAAATCACATGCAATAATTTTCCAACAAAAGAGTGTCTATACATTTCTGGATTTACATTAAAGCCATAAAATTTTCATCCTGAAGCATCCTTGGAATTACATCAAAATGGGAAAGACTAAAGAAGCCCAAGGCCAGGAAACACAGACTACCAGTGGACCTTACACTCAAACCACAGCAGGAAGCTCCAATCTGTAGTTTCAGGGTGGAGAAAGACTGGAAATCATGCCTATCAGCAATTGAAGCTCAAGGAAATAGATAAAGAAAGTTCTTTCAAGATAACTCTGGCCTCTTAACATTATCTACTTCTCTGAAGTTTGTTTGGACCTAAGGGAATTGTGAAGTCAGTACAGAACATCTCATCTAAAAGGGATATCTAGGATTTGACCTATATCTTTTAATAGGTCACTTTGCGGTAAAAGCCGTAGTCACATTCACATGCATTATTATCTTTAATACTTCATTCTCTCACAGCTCTCAGGAATCGATCCAAACGTCAGGCCTAAAACTTCTCAGTTATCAGAGACAACATAAAAAAAAACTTGACAAATGAGCTTCATCCTACGCATTCCTCTAAACTACGCTAACACCCAGCCACACACACACAAACGCTTGAGGCTTTATCTCTTCACACAGACACAGAGAAAAACAAACTTAAACAAACAAGTGCTGCTCCTAATCCAACTTCAGCTGCAATCATTAACCATCAGGAACAGCCTCACATTTACACAAACATCCAGGAAGCAGATCTACCTAATAATTTAATCTAAATTCACATTATGAAGATGAAATATGTTTGGTTTAAGTTATCATTTCACCACATACAGGATGAGCCTTAATCTACTTTTATAATTTGTATATAGCTTACACTACTAACAGCATGGTTACTAGTGGTCAGAATTCAGTCCTGGCATTTGTGTTTCAATACCAGTGTATACATATACTATTCTTTCAGATAAAACAAGTAGAGTACATGTCAGTTTTTCTTAAGGAATGAAAGCAAACATTACTATATTATTTAAGATTCAAATTAGCAACAGAGAGTCCAAATATAAATGCTTTTTATATTTAGGTATAATAATAAATAAAATTTATATGAAAATTTAATGACTATGACAATTATGTTTGTACTCCACTTTTTAAAAAAATAAATATTAGAGAATTTAAATAGTTACAAAAACATATTCCAACAACACAGGTTAAGTAAAAAAGTATAATGAATGAATACGTAATATAGTGTATATTTAGCAGATTGTTTGTTTGTTTTTGTCACAATAAACTTTTTATTAATTTAATGAATTTAATGTAATTAATATATTAGCCAGGGTTGGGGGGTTAAGTGTCTCTTTTGGGAACAACTTAATGCTGTTTAAAAAAATTAAAGAACAATAATATTAATATATTTATTTAATTAATTTAAACTTGAATTAAATTGGCCTAACCTGGGTGTGAATTGAGTACATAGGGGTTAACAGGAACCATATTCCTCACTGATTCCTTTTATTTGTATCAGGTACACAAAATCATGTTTACAGAGAAACACTAAACCACGGACCCAGCCACTGTAAGACTGCAAAACAAACTGGTGCAGCAAGTTTCATCTGCTCTTTTATTTATGGGATAACAAATGATTTTATAAAGGGGTTTAGAGGTCATATGACATGGGAAAAGTCGGCCTAGATAAATGCACAGCTAAATAATTAGGAAACTGATCCACAGAGGTGAAGAAATTAACCACACCTTAGTCCACATGGACCTGGACTAACACAAAAAAAATATGGGTTCAGTAACTGATATCAGAGAGGTGCAAAAACGTGACAGCCTTAGGAAGAGAAAAAAAATGCCATATTCATTTCAGATCAGAACGGTTTCAAAATTAGTATTGTTAATATAGTATTTCCTTTAAATACCACAAATAATAACAATTTTTGTCCTCTATTAAACTGTTACTAGAGACAGTGATCACCTCAGTGTCGGAGCTGCCATATCAACATTACCCTGAAGTAGGACAGTAACATGACACCAGCAAGCTCAAAGAAAAAGAGGAGGCAAAATTCAATCCCTTGAGTCAACATATATGAGGAGGAAGGAGGAAGAACGACAAAAACAGGGAGATGCCTTGTGTTTTATGTGCAAAACACTACAAACTGCTTGCAGTGCACAATATTATATTAAATTATTAATATAATTATTAATATAATTATTATATTAAGCCAGTACTAACATCTCAGACTGTCAATATTAAAGTGAAGTGACTTGTGGCCAGGTATGGTGACCCATACTTGGAATTTATGCTCTGCATTTAACCCATCCAACATGCACACACACAGCAGTGAGAAGTGAACAACCACACACACACACACCGTGAACACACACCCGGAGCAGTGGGCAGCCATTGCTGCAGCGCCCGGGGAGCAGTTGGGGGAATGATGCCTCGCTCAAGGGTCTCACCTCAGTCGTAGTATTGAAGGTGGAGAGAGTGCTGGGAATTCACTCCCAACACCCACAATCCCTGCCGAACCTGGGACTCGATTTATTAAAAGAACAGCTCACCCAAAAATACAAGATTCCTTAAATTGCATTCAATCTCAAGACTGTCCAAAATGCAGATAAGTTTGTTTCTTCATAAAAAAAAGAAATTTGGATAAATTTAGCATTACATAACTTGCTCAACAATGGATCCTCTGCAGTGAATGGGTGCCGTCAGAATAAGAGATCAAACACCTGATTAAAAAAAAACATCACAATAATCCACACAACGACTGTTTTTACTGGTTTGTAATAATTCGATTTTAACTTGCGTCCAGCTAAAATAAGTCATTTCTCCAGTGAAAAATGCCTTGTTGTCTGAATCAGGAGAGAAATCAGCACAAATCAAGCATGCAAAACAGTTCTAAACAAATACGTGGGTGGTTTTTGGAGTGAGAGAACAACAGGGGATGAACTTTTTCACCGGAGGAAGCATTTTTATGGGTCGTTTTGACTTTCACTCATCAGAAGTGACAGTTTAAAGTCAAACAAGACATTAATTGATTACTTGTGGATTATTGTGATGTTTTTATCAGCTGTTTGGACTCTCATTCTGACGATCTGCAAGTGATGTAATGCTAAATCTCTCCAAATCTGTCCTGATAAAGAAACAAACTCATCTATCAGATGACTGATATTCTGATCAGATCTGTGAGGGACACAATAAATGAAGTCATTCAGAGATACTTATAAGTAAAGACCTCAGTCAAAACACACGTTAAGTGTTTACATTAATATCCCATCACGTCATAAGAAGCTTCGCATTCCACTTTTACTTTCATTGAATGTATTCACGCAGTTTTAAAGTCACGTCATAACCATTAACATATTTCACAATTACGTGAGTCTCAGGTACAGTACACACCTGCTTTAAATGACAAGCATGTGAACTGGGGCAAACCCAAGGCAAACAGACGTCGCTTTCTCGCTCTCTGTTCTGAACCATAATAGGAAGTCAAACTAAAAGGCAAATAACAGGCTTTGCATTTGAATATAGAGCAGCCCTTGTTTCCACTGAAGAACAAACACTGAAACATTTTGTTTCTTAAAAAGAATATAATAGTAATTATTATTATTATAAATAAATAAATATTTATATATATGTTGTTTTTTTTTGTTGTTTGTTTTATGCACTGTTTTACTGAACATTGTATTTTTTCTTCTGTAGTGAAACAACTTTCCACAAAAAGCCTTATAATCAAAAAAAATTTGAAGAGCTTTTCTTTGCAGAAGGCTATAATTTGCTTTCGGTTTCAATTTGATTTGTCTCTCCAGTGTTTATAATTATTTCGATCACTAAACTGCATAAACCAGATCTACCAAAGGAAAAGAACACGGTGTTCTCCGTCTCCGTCTCTTTCTTACACACACATTATTCTTATAGGGTATGGAAAGTAAACACTAATGTACATAGTTACACACCATTGGCCAAACCTTGGGTGTCACTCATGCCTGTCAGTTAGTGACTAGTAAGGTTTTGTTACACTGAGCTGGGATGGGTGGAGAGGAATTTAAAAACGTCATTATTTGTAATATAGTTAGACTGGTTGTGTGAGATTGTGTTGGACCGTTTTACTCTATTAGTCTCATTTACTCACTTGAAATGATAAACTATGATTTGTCAGAAGAACACATCTGAGGAAAACAACATGAACTGACCCAAGAAAAAAATTAAGGTTCAGCTGATGAAGTTATAACCAGTTGCTCCTGATTTTAAGCAGCTGTTATAAAGTAAAACTATAATGACTTAACAGGGCTCATGGGACATGTATTTTTATCTCAGCCTAATTATGATAGTATGAATCGTCTTAGCTGAAGAAGGAATAAAAAAAAAGTAATTCTATATGAAGTTGAACTCACTCTCATCAATGCTGGCATTTTTAAAATTACACGACTGTGATGGGCCTTGTAATTCAAGTTATGAAAATAAAAACAACAGCAATAATAATAAAACAACATGTTATTTTATACTGAGCCTTTTTTGTTTTTCAGGGGGATTTTCAAAGCATTCAAACGCAAAACAAGCAAACACGGTCATGATCAAGTCGTGTGTGTGATTGTCCAAACAGCATGAATTTGAGCGAAAAAAAAAAAAAAAAAAGTTCAAACAAGCAGACCCTGATGAAGCAATGAATCAAACGTGACTGACAATCTGCAGCAGCAATGCCACACAACAAGGACAAACAACAGGACCTCGAACACAGAAGGCCACAGCTGCCAAACCACAAAATACCCCTATGACCAAACATAAAGCAAAAATACAGCTCTTACACTTCCCTTTCTGTCTCCCTCTCAAAGGTCGGAACAGAAATCGAACACAAATCAGCAAGCTGGCCAAATATGCAAATCAAGTGAAACTCACACACCTTCTGTTTTTGAATATGAGCTGCAGCCCTCAAGCAACTAATAAACTGAAAATATAACAATAAAAAAAAACTGTCAAATTGTGTGTTGTTTCAAGATCTATGCCTGTATTTATACATTTTCCATTAAAATAGTTCTTGTAATTTAAGGTCCAGATCTACTTAACATTTGGACATAACATTATTACTCAGGGTTAGAGACGATATATATATTTTTTTAAATATATAAACATAACTTTTACACAATAAATAAATACCGCTCCCAAGTTTTTTTGTTTGACGGAGTCAATCGTCAATACATTCATGACTGCTATTTCAAATAGCTCATAAATTATATAAAAGTATATTGGATCACACAGAACAACAATCTGAAGATGTGTGTGTGTGTGTATATATATATATATATATATACACTTTTTTTTTCTTCCCCCCTGCCAC
>JAUCMR010000160.1:16786369-16805509 GCA_032357425.1 Enteromius argenteus
GAGTCTCTGCAGGCCATAAACGTACCAGGGGTCCCCCCTGCCACTGATTCTTTACACACGGGACAAACTTTTTGATGACTTTCCCTGTCATTAGATTAAATAGATAAATATTATCAAAATTGTAATTTATTTAATCACAGCTATGTCACCAGTACTGTTTTTTTTTAAATAAGGTCCAGAAATTAGTATTTGTCCATTTAATTAAAAAAAAAAAAAAAAAAAAAAAAAAAACATGAAAGAAAGAAACTGCACTTAAACATAACTTTGAACTTATAGAACAGCTTAATTAAAATCAACTCCTTTATACTCCCCCCTCAGTTTTTTTATTTAATTTTTTTTTCAGTGATCGCTCGTTTTATCAAGTAAATAATTATTACATAATATTCATAGGAACACCCAGCTGGCGAAGTGTACTTTTGCTTGCCTAACATTGTTTTACAAGGGCGGAGTACTGAAACCAGACCATGCAAAAGAGACCAAAATACACTATGATTAACTGTTTGGGAGTTTATATCGGTTTAGAGTCATAGTGGAATATTTTATGACACCCACGACAAACTTCTTTGCCCCACAGAAAAAAATGACACTCACTCGGTCTTTTTGCGTGATCTGTTGGCGTGGAGGTCCACTAAATTGATGACAGCCTGTCCCAAAAACTTGTCCAGCCCCACCAGGGCTCTGTGCATGGCGATGATGTAGAGCGTGCATCGCTCCGCGTCCCCCTGATAGTTCGGCGGCAGATCGAAGGTCGCCTCCTCCTTCCACTCCGGAGAGACACATTTCTCCGCTACCGAGGTGGAAAACTTGTCCTTGCCCACCTGCATGATGGCATAGGCGTCGTTCGTGCCATTTTTGCCCTTGATCCGCAGGTTTCGCGCTTTAAGCACCGTTACCTGAACGCTAGTGGGATACCACTGCTGGTCGCCCAAAGACATTCTCAGTTAAAGCAACCGGGACAAAAAGTTCGCTCGTCGGTTCGTTCCTGTTCGCTTTATGTTTGCCGTGCGCCGCTCTGGCTCCTGAGTGTAACTGTTTGGGAGATATCAGAAGCCCCGCCCCTAGCGCATGACGTACACGGTGTACCCAGCGCTCAGGTGATGCAGGTACCACTAAATTCTTGCGTTAAACTATTAAAGAAGAGCTTTTGATAGTACTTTTATAACCCTGTGATAACGTCTTTATAAATCCCGGGTTAAGGCCTGCAATATGTCCCCGCCGCTTTTAACCTCTGGTCATAATTTAACCCCGAATTAACATGCTAAATCGACTTGGCTGCTAAAATGTATCAGCGAGTTGTTTAGCAACAGACAACCAATAAGAAACTGATTCAGCGATTACCTTATTAAATATTCATACATTTGTAGTCACAGAAACCATCATGTCTGAGTTCAGTTTACCTTGATGGAGATATTAAAAACAATTCTCAGAATATCTTTGTTGAAGAATTTCCTCATTAGCATTTCCTCAATCTACTTCCTCAGACTTTATTAAGGTCAAGTGAATCACTACAGAGCTAGAGATAAAGGCAGGACTAAAATAGAAAACGCCAGTATGAGGAACGTTAGTTGTTTTGAAGCAGATGATTCATCTTTTAGATTGACTAGGTCTGCTGCTGTCTGTAAATTGCTGTATTCGTTTATTTGGTTATAAACCGCCTCTACTGCGCTACCGAGGTCAGTGTTTATCAGTAGCTTAAGCTTACTAGCGTGATGTTCATTCCTTTGTTCTCAGTGAGCGTTTCTGTTTTTGTCCCGCCCAATCTCTAGAATACCGCTCTCTGATAGGATAAAGCATGTGTCAATAATTCAAGGCTCACTGTTGATTGGCTTTATTTCTTGTGGAGGATGTCGATTTACATATTACATAGGAACCGAAGTTACGTAATTGCCTAATACAAAACGTGGACTGAGTTTTTTTTTTCCTCATTAAATCACATATAGGAAACATGAAGTAACTTTGATTTTATGGCATTTTTCCAAACCTTTATTTTGCATCAGGTCATTGATAAGGCACATCTATAGGAAATATATTACTGAAATCGATACAAAAATGTTGCTATCATTTTCATATTGAAGCGAGTGACAAAAATATAAATACTCATGTTATTATTGAAATCTCCCTTTTAAACTTCGAGATGACAATCAAAACATTATTTAGGATAACATTGAATTTATACTGACCCTTATAAGCTCTAGGCCTACCCAAAGGCAAAAAACAAACAAACAAAAAAAACCTTCATGCAAATATCACAATGTCACATGAAACCATTATGCACAAACAAGCCATTTAAAATGTAAAATTTTTTAAAGGAAAAAAAGTATTACATACACATGGCAAACTTTGAGCAGGCCATAAATTCTATGTATTACTGAACTACATTCTTTGTTGTTGTAGTTTGCAATTGACACATTGCACCAAAAACTACTGAAATTGTATACAGCCAAAATTATATAGAATATGTCATCTGCATTGACATGATGGTTATTATAAGCCTTCATAACCGATAATTTAACTTACATTAATCACAAAATTATCACACAGGTCATCGTGACATTAAATGTTTTTTTTTTTTTTGATTTGGGAAAATAAAGGACTGGTTCTTTAGCAATATGTGGTCTTTGAATGTTTAACAATTTTAAGGGAGATTTCTGGCTTAAAGGGGTAAAAGACAAATGGAACGCTACACATTATCAAATAAGCTTGAGCTTCTTTGGCATACAAATATCCCTGAACGCACTTTAAAATAATTATATTTTAATCAAAGTGTAGCTAAAGCTGAAGACAGGCAACGCTTGTGACTTCGTCATGACGTGATCTAAAAATAATGGCACTACAGTCAGCATCTGATAGCTTGTGGGCCTTGGGAAAAAAGCAGTCAGTGCAAAATTCTGAATTCCCCTTTTGTTTTTGGTTGGGATTGTCCATTCTTTGATTTGTGAGAAAAAGACATTTTAACACTCTTGAAAAACAAAATGCCACAAATCACAAATTCCTTGCTGTTCAGAACATTGCATAAGCTTAAGAAAGTTAATTAGTAGTTCTTCATGCTAACCATTTGTGGGATGAACAGTGCTTTGTAATAAACAAAACCTGCTCTATGTATGGTAATAATCTGAAAGGGGAAAAAGCGTGGGAGACCTAGCTTTGATTGCTAGTGTGCTTTTTGACTAAAACAGAGAAATTATAGAACTGATTAGGCCAATCCTCTGTAAAATACTGATATCAAAAAATTGCATAATGACAGTTACAATTACATCACTATTAATACTGATATGTATAATATAAATACGTTATTATTTCTAAGAATATGCCAAATGCTCTCTTCATAACCTGAACCAAGTGCTAAAAAAGCCCATGTTACACATGGTGCTACAACAGAACATGTACGGACAAACACTTGCTCTTCATTATCAAATCCCTTAGTAAATCTGGAGTGACATCCGGAGCAGCTGTCACTTTGTTGATATAATTTGTCCATCAACAGCATTCATAATCAGTGCATTTGATCAATGGCAGGAATGGCCCAATAGAGGGCAGTGTTAAGCAACATTTTCCAAAAGGATTCATATTCATTAGAAACTGCATGCAATAGTTCACTTTCTGCTGAACGACATCAGAAGAATAAGAACGACATTCCCAGCAGCAGTTAAAATTTGATAGAAATATCGGGGATGGATGGATGGATCAATAGCAAGTCTTTGTTTTCTATATTTGTGTGGGACTGATATCAAAAGCTGCTTTTTAGTGCCAGAGAGTTGAATTTAACACTGTAATGGTCAAACAATACATACATAACACAATGTACATTCTTACAGACATGTAAATGAAATAGTGTAAATAAAAACATATGGACACACAAGACAAAGACACAAAGGGACTGAACAAGAAAGCTTAGGTAACAAGCAGACGGTCCTCCATCCTGATCAATATGCATAGTCAGAAACAAAGATCAATACAGTCAAATGGCTGAACTTTAGGTTCAGATCCCTTGATGTATTCGATATTAAAAGATCCATTACGTTTAAACAGTTTGTTAGGTACAGAGCCCTGCACATGACATCCAGGGGAAAAAATTATATATTGTGTTATGATTTAGTTCCCTCGATTTGCTAAATCGTGTGCACAATTTCTAAATTTGAGGAAACTATATCGTGCACATGATTCAGCCTGATAGCCTATTTCTTTTCCCCCTGTATGTCATGTGCAGAGCTCGGTAGTTAGATTAAGTGGTATTACAGGAAAACAAAAGCACTCAAAATGATTTTGCATATTTTGGCAAACCAACTCCTCCACCATTGTCTTTGTAAGGAGTCAGGTTTTGCATACACACCCCTTATTTTTTTATATAAAACAGCCTCACACAATTTCTCCTTGTTAGCATGCTTACCATTAGCTCTTAGCATGCTGGACGCTGAAAAAGAACCCTGATTGATCCAGCCTAAGCTGCAGTGTTGTAATACTTGAAACTGGACGAAACAGGACTCTGAAATGTCAAGACAGTGACCTGAAGAGGGTCTTGAACGAAGCAAGGTTTCTTAAGTGTCGCGTGAAACTCCAGCAGGCAGAGCAGATACTGTATGCGCGAGTGTGCACACACTACAAAATGCATCCACAGTATTAGCAACTCATGTAGTACTTGAGACCACAATCCAAAGACCTTAAAATATAGGCATTCGTCCAGTCGTAAGTTCTACAACACTGTTAGACTGGTCTCCCAGCCAAGCCAAGCTGATGTTTATTGGCTCAAAAATGTCAAACACAAGCCCACAGACCAACTAAGCCCTCAAACCGTCTTAGACTGGTTTAAACTAGTTTTTCAGCAGGGTTGTGGAGAAAAAAATCCATGCATTGGCTCCTAGCATACAGTTCACACCTTCAAGAAACCTTCAAAGTCTATTATACGGTTGTCTCGCTCTTCCATACCCTGCTCTTCATACTAACCGAACCTTGTGATTGGTCAGTTCCGCTAGTGTCCAGTTCCACCACGGATCCCTTTAGTGTTCCATTTGGCGCTGAAACTGTCGTCAGCGAGGCCGCCGCAGTGACATTTGATGCCACGTTTAAAGGGAACGAGGTCCGCTTGGATTCTCTCTCAGCCGCAGCGGCCAGTTTAAGATTGTCTTTGCTAGCGCTGCGCCGTTGAGCGTCCTGCTGCGTGGCCGACCTGCTCGCCACCGAAGGCAACAGAGGAAAAGGTTTTCTACTTCCGCTGCTACCTCCATCGCTACCTTCCGAAGGGCTCGTCGCTAGTCCCTCCCCTCTGTGCCGCCCATTGGTCAAAAGGCCGTTTTGACCTTCTGAATGGCTATTCCGTAGACTTCCATTCTCACTGGAAGCGTGTTTGTGTAGATGGTGGATGTTTGATTGCTCTGTCCCAGAAGGTCCCAAAGCGCCCATGCTACCTCCTCCACCCGCTCTGAGAGCTTTGAGGCGGTAGTGCCCTCTCCCGTCCCCTCTGTGATGGTATTGGGTATTGCCACCCCTTGTTTTAGTACAAGCCTTCCTTCTTTGAGGCTGCTGGATGGGCAGTAGACTGGGCAGCAGATTGTTGGCAGGCTTATTGTTCTCGGTGCTTGTGCTTGTGTTGGTATTAGTTCCTGTTGGTGCTCGCGTGGTGTTATTCATGTTGTCCTGTGTCACTTGAAGGAGGTTGGTGAGTTTGCAAGGCCCGGCGGTCATGCTCGTCGTTCCACTTTGAGTAGAAGACGACCTGGCAGAAGAAGAATAATTGTTGGTGTCTGTCGGCGGATGGCATCCTACAAAAAGTTGGGAACCCCTTTCCGAGGCACTCTGGACGCCTACGGTGGCAGTGCAAGGGTGGGAATAAGCTGGCATGGGTTGGGAGCGGCGGTACCCGGGGCAACAACTTAGCCACGCCGCCTGAACATCCAAACGCTTGAAACAATGATGGAGCACCAAGAAGATCCCTAATCCAGTAGCCGTTCCTCCATAAAGGCAGCTGAAGAGTTTCCGCTCTCTATCCACGTGCCAAACGGCCATAGCGCCACAGCACCACAGCCCCAAAAACACAAATTGCGTTGCCACCAGTGCCAAACACTGGACCTTCAATGAGTACTGGTCCTCTACCGTCATCCCTGCATGCACCGGGCCCACCACAGAGTCTGTCGAGAGCAGGCTGGTGCTGCCGCTGACTGCCGGTTGGCTCTCAGGCAAGCTTGAGGGGTCGGAGACGGAACAAGGGTGATCTTTGGACTCCTGGAAGTTTCGGCGCCTCAGGCAGAAAGCAGTGCACAGGAAGTAGATCCAGGTCACAAGAATGATCAATCCAGCTGGAATGTAGAAGGCTCCGAAACTGGGTTGCCATACCAACCAGCAGCTGCCAAAAGGTCAAGAGCAGTGAAAAAGGTCAGAGAGGGCAAAGGCGGTAATTAGTCAAATAACAGAAAGACAAAGCAAGCTCTGTACAAAACGGACACTTTTTAAAGAGCCTGTAAGGGAGCGGCCCACCATGTGTAATAAATCTGCAATAAGTATTAGACAGTGAAAGAACAGAAGCTAATAAAAAACTCAAAAGTATGAGCTCAGACAATTTTATTTTATATTAAGTGTCGCCAGTCTATCTGTAAGACTGCAATGTGACAAAAACACATCATAAACTTTATAAAATTCTGAACAACAATATCATTGTGAAAGGCCTAATTACTGTGTGATTTGCAGTACTGTCTCATAAATGACAAACACTGAAACTAAATCTGGGTTAATCTTTTCAACATGTTTCTCATGAAATGCATGTTTTGCTTATCACTCATTATGTTTCAACAAGTCAGAATGCATGTCAACAGTTCTTATGCTCATCAAGGCTGTATTTTTTTAATCAAAAATACAGAAAAAATAATAATTTTGTGAAATATTAGTGCAATTTAAAATTACAGTTTAAATTGTAATATACTTCAAAATATAATGTATTCCCTTGAAGCACAGCTGAATATTCAGCATGATTACTATATATATATATATATATATATATATATATATATAGCTGTATAACTGTATAAATGATATATAGTGTAAATATAAATAGTTAGAAATGTTGCTACTGTTGCTAAAGTAAGTCTGTGGAATGTTCTTTGACCTACATATCAAGAATCAGTGTTTTAATGTTATCATGTAAGTTGCTGATAGTACAAACATTTAAAGCTAGACAAGAGCAAACTCACTAAGGAATGTTGTCTCCATAGTTATTGATGTTTACAGCTGCAGTGATACCACATATGATGAGTGGGACCCCACCAGCTATCAAATAAAACCTATTGAGGGAAACAGAGATAGAGAAAAGAAAACTGTTAGTGGTCGTTTTGTTAGTGGTCAATTGCTAACCAGGTTAACATTTTAATCATATTAAAAGTTATCGAAAATATATAAATAAAGGATAGCCAATCCGGTTGCTGCTGTTTTGTCAAGGTTGTCAAAAAAACAAGACATACGGTAATTGCTCAAAAATTTAAATGTGCGTAGTGCTCCTATCTGTTATATTTCCTACAGATGTTCTCTTTGGCCTTTGCCCTTTACTTGGCGTAAAAAAATTTGTGTGGTCTATACATTAGGCAGTTCTTTGTCACTGTCTGTCAATGAAGAGCCAAGTCTGGGCTCCAGACAGTGTAGGAGAGAGGGGAAACATAACAGGATTTATCCCAGGAGGCAGGCGTGGGATCTGGCCAGACCTCCCCAGGGAATGTGGAGAGCATGGAGGTCTAGGGTAAAAACAGAAAACACAGACTAGAGGAGATGAATATATTTACATGCACGTCTCTGAGGACATGTGAAAGTTAGCCTTAACTAGTCCTGTCCCTCGTTTGATTTACAACTATTCTGCCCACTTTTATCTTTTTCCACTGCCCCCTTTTCTCTCTTTTTCCTCCATCTGACTCTCCACAACAGCAGATGGGAATCAGCTTTTATCTGGACAATGGAGGTCTTTGATTAGTTTTTACATCATGGTGGTCCATTCAGTTGCACTCAAAAGCCCATTTTGCTCCTGTACACGCCTATCAATAGTTTCTACTCAGGAAGTGCTAATTCAATATGACGTCTGCCCATAAAACTGTCAATGTTTTGGACCGATTTGAGGTATGACAACCGCTCTGAATACTGAAAGAGTTCTGGCCGAACCCATACACTTCCTTTTAAGATGGTGTCAGGAATATTTCATGTTAAATGTCATTAAATGTGATGTTCACACAATTACAACTTACAGGCTTTCAAAATGCATTGTTTCTGAAGAATGAAAAGATTTTTGCATGACCTGTCTGTCATAAAATTCACATTTTCAGATGCAAGGACAAGGGAATCTGTTGTTTGACAAAACCATCCCCCGCTGAATCATATCCACCTTCTTTAAAGCCTTATCAAAATGTAGTGTAGTGCTAAGCTAGTATGCTAAACTGTTACCTTGCTAATTGAAGCATAAGTGAAATGTCTGACTGCAGTTGTGTTTATTAAAAGTAGCAAATCCAGCCTAGGTGTTTGGACAAAAACACTGACATTTCTCGTTTGGATGGCAATAAAAAGGCATTTGTTGTAAAACAAATACAGTCCAAATAGGCCTATTGACTATATTACAAAGAATTCTTGTTCTGTGAGGGTTTTATGGGCACTGGGGCCATATTATATATATAAAAAAAAAACAAGTATAAAAGAATTTGAGTGTGCTTGTTAAATATATATTTCTGAAAACAACCTGCTATTAACCATCTAACACTTCCAGCCATCCATTATGATTTAACTGACCTGAGCATGGGCCGCTGGGTTGGTTGTACAGCAGACTCTCCTTCTAGCTGCTGTGGTGCCCTTAATAAGGCTTCTTTATAGATGACTCTGGCACTAACTCCAATCCATAACAAAGTGGATAGAGATGAGTAGTGAAGAACAATTCCCACCTGACACAAACATATAAATACATGAGTAACACAAGTAATAATACCTTAGTGCATAAGAAAATATCAGATAATATTTTAATGTGTAGCTAATGTATTTTTTAGTACAACGCTAAATAAAAGTTAGTTTATTGATTTTGTCTTTATTAACACTTATTATTATATATTATTTTTCTTTACTGTTTTGTTTTTACATTTTGTACATTATTGCACTCTTTGTTTGTTTATGAAACGACATTGAAAAGCCTGGAAAGGCACTTAAAGGGATAGTTCACTGTAAATAACTAAAAATACATTTCTATTTAAAATTCTTTAATTTATTTATTTATTCACTCTCACGTTGTTTTAAACATTTATGAATTGCTTTCTTCTGTTAATATATATATATTAAATATTTTATAGCTTCCAGCAACTGTTTGTTTGTTAACAAACATCGTTTTTTGTGTTTAGCAAACTAAAGTTACACAGGTTTGAAACTGAATAAAGTAAAGTAAATGATGACAATTTTTCATTTTCTTTTTTAATGAAATAAAACATTATTATTACGTAAAATGGAGACTTACTGCCTGGCACACAGCTGGGTAGCCTGTCAGAGTGATCCCCCCAGCAAACACTGCAGACGTCATTGCGATGTGGAAACTAGTGTTCAGGAGCGTGTGCCAACTCTTCCTTGTGATTCTGATAGAGCTGATGGCAGAAAAACAAACAGCAAATTTCATATGGTTGTCCACTTCTAATTTAACATCTTTGGCTATTTAAAGTAATAACAAATCATGCAATGACAGAATTGTGTCACAGTCTGCAGAACTGTTTTTTTGTTTGTTTGAGTTTTTGGGTGTAATAGCATACATTTGGCCATGTAGTGTATGTTTTCAGTCTCAGAATGATCACATTTTAACAAAGTGAGACAAATACCTGTGATGCAGTATATAGGTAATGATGATTGTGAAGAGACAGAGGAGCAGAACTGCAGTACAGGTGTAGATCACTGGATGGAGCACCTCCACTGGAATCAAAGGTGAACCTGGGAAATCTGGCATCTCCTGAAATATTGACAGCGAAAATGGAGAGAATCATTTAAAAATTCATACACATGACTTCATAGCCGAGGTAGGACACCTGAAAAAAAATAGGTGTAAGAAGATGCCCCTTTTTTCTGTTTAGATGCCATCTTCTAGGCCAATACTGCTGATAATGATAGTAACAAATGGAAAGTTTTGTGAGGAAAAATAGCTATTTAAATATAGACCTTTTTTCTCATAAAAAAGTTTTGAGGTATTGCTCTGATGCCAGTACTGTGAATTATGGGTTATTCAGTGCCAAGAAGTTTAAACCAGTGGCCAAGATAGCCCATCTATTACCAAATTACCTCAATAACAAAAACAGTGTAGGACATAGCTGAACACTACAATCCTTTGACGCATGTCATGGTGAATGTTGCATAACATATCAGTTTGTAATAGGAGACCTATCCTCCTCAAGTAAAGGGCCGACTATATAGTATCTTTCTACTAAGTGTAGGCAGGGTAGGATTATCCTATTAAGTAAAACCAACCACAACCGGGCTTTTAATCAAGCTGACATTCTTTGCTCTTGGTTAGCAATTACACAAATGAATGGATATATAATAACAAATAACAATGATATATTTTAGACATTCCATTTCATTGTATCAGTGGTTCTGTTCCAAAAACTACTGAGCTGCCTTGATGTTGACTTCCTACATTTCAAGGCAACATCATAACAGTCATAAAACCTCATACTTGACTTGATATAACAAGCAACCCAACATATCACTCAATTAGTCATTTGTGCAGAAGACTGAACTTATGATTGAATCCAATGGTGTTTGATGTCATCCATTTTTTGATTGATTTAACATTTTTGAGGTCTGACTGAACTATATTAAAATTTAAATATACAATTGACATTTGTCTTGCATTGTTGGACATCTTAGATCAGAGCTCAGCACAATGCATTTTGGGATCCAACATGAAGGATATGTGAGACGCTGGCCTGAAATATATATCTTAGAAGGCATTAAAATTACAATACCGGTCATATCTGTATTTTATAAAGTTGTTACCTGAAGTACAGCATAATTGCTCAGCACAGAGCAGCGCAGTGTAGAGGTGGAGGCATCACTGTGGGCCACCTTACAGCCATCCAGACTCCAACTCCCATGATGCTCCAGCGCCTGCAAGCTCCAGTGGGCAGCAATGGGGTCATTTCCAGGTGACGTGTGTCGTAGTGACACGATAATGGGATCGGACTGATTCCACATGCTACATCCATCTGCAAAAGAAGGAGAGAGAGAAAGCAG
Source organism: Enteromius argenteus (assembly GCA_032357425.1). Lineage (NCBI taxonomy): Eukaryota > Metazoa > Chordata > Actinopteri > Cypriniformes > Cyprinidae > Enteromius > Enteromius argenteus. The sequence continues at coordinate 16,797,587 of JAUCMR010000160.1, forward strand.
GAAAGTTTACATCTGTGCTCTTGTAAAAGTTTCTAAAAATGAATGATTTGAATATTTTATAAGTCCAAGGGCAAATCGTGTTGGTCTTCTCCCAAAATTCCTGTACTACATCAGTACATTGTAAAAATTTGATGAATGTTTTCAATCCCTTGAATGTTCGAGCCGAAGGTAACCCACCAAGGCCAACGTAGATAACTGGAGTGTTGACGCCACGTCTGCGGACAAGGTCCGAATGTCCTGTGAAATTGCTGGTAAATGGGAAGAATCTTCCACTGCGGAATGCTACAAACTGCAGCTTACAGTCAGGAGGAGCGTTTGGCGGAAACAGAGATGCAGGGAGAGACACTGAAGCAAGAGCCACTGCATTCTAAAGAGAGAAACACAAGATAAAGTAAGGGCCAACAAAAACCGGTGTGTTTCAGTGATTTTACCAAGTGGCTAGTTTTTACATGTTTACACATGATTATGACAATAAATGATTTTTAGGCAACACAAAAACACATTTTCCCTGTAAAACAAAAAGCTTCCCTTGGTGGAAAAGTAGCAATTTAGTACTTACCATTGATAAAATACACTTGAATGTAATGATTTAGGCCCTAATGCCCAATTAAAAAAGGAATATATTTGAAAATATAATTATTTAAATACATTTACTAAGTGTAGTTAAAATTCTATTGACACATTGCTTGTGATTACTGATATAAAAATGACCATATAACAAACTTAATTTGGACTATATTAAGCCTAAAACGTGTTTTTATGTTACTATTCATGAGTTGTATGATCTTTAGATCATATCAGTCTATAAGAAATATACTTGCAATAATTCCACATTAGAACACTTAAATGTACATCACTATAACTTTAGTTGGACTTAAACAGTACTTTTTCACAATTAAAGTCCATTAATTACAAAATTTGTTGTTTCAATTCAGCAGACTTTAAAGGAAAACACCACCGTTTTTCGATATTCCAAAAAAAAGGTGGCGATTTTCTAAGCGGATCAAAAATAACTAGAATGTATGGCGGAAGAGCACTTTGTAGCACTTCGACCTCGGTGCAGCAATATCATCACTCCTTGGTTGTATTGACAGAAGTGAGAGGGCAAGGGGAGTTTTCAGGAGTGATGATATTACTGCGCCGAGTCTTTTTTAACCGCTCAGAAAATAGACGCATTTTATTTTGTGTCACCATACTTACTCGTGTAACTAGTCATGTAAACGTCTTTAAATAGGGAAAATGTGGAAGTGTTTGGTGGTTTCTAAATTCATCCCTGTTTGTATTTCATTCATATAAGGAATGAATGGAGCTAAGCTAAACACTAACATAGTGGCGCCGTGCATTAGAGCAATTAAGAGTACGCTCTGAGACGGGAGAGATATGTATCAACTCGTCTAAGTTTAGGGAAGAACATTGTGGAATATGGAAAACGAAAATACCAGTTTATATACTAAAATACAATTGCAGGGTATTTTTATTTAGCAATTTACATTTGGCAATGTATTTGTGGTATACTTAGAATAAAATAAATGTATTTTAAATGCATGTTAATATATTTATTTTTCACTAGGATGCGTTAAACAACACATACACACATATACTCTATCTATCTATCTATCTATCTATCTATCACTGTAAATATATACAGTGTACACTTGGACACAAAACATGACAAACCTTGAGATGAAAAGCATTCAGTGAGGTGTTGTGTGTTCCTGTGGTGCAGCGAAATCGCAGTTGCTGCTCAAGAGATGATTCAATCCCATCATTCCCCTGGTTCCCTCCTGCCACCTCTCTTCTTTGATAGACTGTGCAGGTCATGCCAGTAAAATGAGCAGGACGAATCAGGTGAGCCTCCATCACGATGTTACGAGAACTCTAAGAAAGCGAGGAAATATGCTGATTTGGTGCTCAGATAACATTTCTCATTATTTATTTTTATTATATTATATTATATTGTGTGAAACATATTTAATCAGGATTTCATAATAAATATAACGTTCAGAAGAACAGCAAGTATTTAAAATAGACGATTTTGATCAACTTAATGCATAGTAGCTTAATAAAAGTACAATTTATATGTGCAATATAAAAGCGTACTTTGGAGAAGTCCTGTGCGTGAGAGTGCAGCTGAGGCCAGGCGAGAGTCTCCAGCATGTAGACGACTGAACTGCAGGCTCTTTCGTCTCTCTGGGCTCGAGCCAGAATCTGATCATCTACCTGCATCAGGTTGCTGCCCATTTCCACCAGCACCTCGGACAGCTGGGAAGAAGGAGTGCACATTTATGTAAGGACACGAATGCAATGCAATAGATATGCTGCTGAATACAGTGTCCTACAGACCTCATGCAGTTCTGTCACGTAGTCCATGCATTTGTGCATCATCTGAGCCACATAAAGAACATCCACCGTGTCTGTGAAGCCGGCAGCATCCAGAGTGTATGATCGCACCTGGTGTGCCAGAGTCACCGCGTTGGAGATGTTCATGGGCATCTGAGTGAGAAGTAGAGAGTTAACTATGAAAATGGAATTAATAAAAACATATTAAAATGATTTCTGATGGATCATGTGACACTGAAGACTGGAGTAATGAAGCTGAAAATTTGCAGGAATAAATTATATATACATTATATTAAAATAAATAATTAAAAATAATAATAATAATAATAATACTTTTACTATTTTACTGTATTTTGATCCAATAAATGCAGCCTTAATATAAAGTATGAGTATAAAATGAGTATATTCTTTTGAAAACATCATAAAATTATATTTTTATTGTGAAATATTGAGCAAAAATAATAATAATACAAATTTTCACTTGTTTCCCTGAGGAACAACTAGAATGTACAGTATAACTAAAAAAAAAAACAGTGTTATTAATAGTATTGAATTTGCACTTATAGCATTAATTGAATAAAGGGCCACTTAAATATACTACAGTATGTTTCTTAATATACTTTTAAAAAGTTAATTTTGTAATAATGTAAAATTTTAAATGTACATCCCTTTTAAATCATTGTTTTAATAATTGTTTTAAAATACATTTATTTTGATACTAAAGGACATGTAAACTACTTAATATTTAAGTTTAGAGTGTTACTTGATTTAAAACCAATATATCATGCATGTACTAAATAGAAATTTTATAATTTTAAATGTGTAAATAGAAATAATTTTGAATACATAACATATAAGATTAAATTAAAATGACATGAAAATATTTTTAAGCATTTTAGTTTACATAAATACTTGTCCGTTCATTCGTCAGTACACTTTAACCGTATTTCAAAAACAATATCAGTAATAATTATTTATTACATCAGTCCTACTTAAGTGGGTTAAAAAAATTGTTTTAAAAAAACTCTAGCTCTAGCTAGAATGTCACAAACCAGTATGAAGGTGTGCAGGACCCGTGTGATTCCGTTAGTATAGAGGCACTGAGAGTAGTCTCCCTCCTCCCAACGTCCAGAGCGGTCACAGTTACGCGAAGCCTTCTTCTGCTCCACACCGCCTCCTATAGTTAAGGAGGGGTAGCGCAGCTGCAGACAGTGCTGGTAGGAAGTGATGCCAGCCAGAGTTCTAGGCCACCTGAAGCCAAAGAGGTTAAACAGATCACATATTGCCAGACTTTTCTAGACGAGCATTATTAAGCCACAGATAAGCTGCAGAACGAATTTCTGACCTGAACTCCCCTCGGTTGTTAGTCACTCTCTGCTCCGGACAGAAGGAGGCGCTGTTCTCCAGAACCACTATCTCCACACTGCGTGAGGCGTTCCCGCGGCCCGTGGACACCACACACTCCCACTCACCGCTTGCCTCCACGTGCACGTTTGACAGGATCAGCTCACTATAACAAAATAGAAACGTATTCAGTGCCATTGCTCATTATTTTTGTATTTATTTTTATTATTTTTTCCCCATTTTAATCTCTCAGTCTACTGTTTAATTTAGTCTCATCTCTTCTTTTCACATCGTGTTGCTTCCCTATAATTCTGGTCTGTTCTCTTCCCTTGTGCATACACTTTTTACCCGAAAAATATTAAGCAGTACAACTGTTTTCTGCATTGATTAATTAGAAAGGTTTCTCAGGCATCAAATCAGCATATTACAATGATTTCTGAAGGATCATGTGACACTGAAGAAAGGAATAATCATTTCAGCTTTGCATCACAGGAATAAATTACATTTTAAAATATGTTCAAATGGACAACAGCTATTTTAAATTGCAATACTCTTTCACAATTAATGGAACATGATCTGTAGCCAAATATACAAATATACATATGTTATTTCTGTGTTCCAGGGTCACATACATCAGTAAATCATGTTTAGTTTATTCATGTATGTGTTACCTGGTGATGAAGGTGCAGTCATGCTGTACACTCTCCTCCAGATGAACTCCATCAGTAGGGTCCGAGGTGACAGGCTGTCCGTTGTGACGCCAGTGAAGAGCAGTGATTTTGTCCACCAGTGAAGCAGTGCAGTGGAAAGGCAGCCTGTCTCCCTTAAACACGACCTGTCGCAGCGAGGGTAACAGAGACAGTGTGTGCAGCTCCAGCGGACCCTCTGAGGAGCAAAACCATTGAAAAGATAAACAATATACTCACAATTCTGACTTTATTTTTTCACAATTCTGACTTTATATCTGGCAGTCCTGACTTTATTTCTCGCAATTACGAGTTTATATCCTAGAATTCTGAGAAAAAAAGTCTAAATTGCGAGTTTATGAGACATTTCTGTATTTTAGATCAAATTAATGTACTGTAGCCTTGGTGAGTATATTTTTTTTAACTCCAATCTTCAGAATAGAATAGTACATAATGAGTATCTGAAACTTTTGAATTAAAAAGTAACAATACGCGCATGTAATCATCTGTAAAGTGCATTGTGGATTCTCACACTGTCTCCTGCTGTTCTTATTCTGGTCCTTTTTGTTATGTGCATCATGTGTAAGAAGATTATAGGCCTTTGGTTTTATATGAATCAGAAATGATTTTCAATTATTTCTGTTTTCATCTTTAGTCCTAATAGACTGCACTGCTAGACATCTCCTCTGTTAATAACTGAAGCAATTTCAATCGTATTCTATGTCGCACACAAGTAGCAGGAGGTGTAAGAAAGCTCTTTGTTGCCATGTAATCATTCAAAATCAGCTTTGCTTGTGAAACAGCCTGGGTGAATCAGTCCCTTGTCGAGGACTGAGGATATGTATTCTCAACTGCAAACCCACAGAGGGATCTTTCCTAGTCGGTCACAGCTATGTGCTTCTAGCCAACATAAATATGTTTAAGGGCAGCAGAGGAAGAGATGGCGAAATGAGCTGATATTAAAACAGTAACAGGAGCCCCGGTTTGAGGCCCAGGACTCGGAAAAATGCAGCGTATGTCTACCAGAAAGATGAGATGAGGTTTAACAGAAAGTCACTGAGAAATACAATCAGACCCCTGTGGCAAAAGTCAGAGAAACAGGGAATTTTTAAGCAAATTTACTTGCTCTTAGCTGGCTAAAACACAAGGATTGAGCAACATTGCAGGTCAGCCAAAATACCAAAACTGATCAAAGACTAAGAAGTTGTTGTTAATGATCAATTATGCAGGTTTTAATACTGAATAATTTTGTTTCGGGAAGTTGCCACAAGAGCTACATCATAATAAGGGTTGAGTCAAAGTCCAACAAAACCCTTTTAATAATAATAATAATAATAATATTGTGTTCATTTGATCATTGTCAATATTGCCATAAATAATGTGACAATAACAGTTAATGTCCTCCACAGTAAAAATAAAACAGTCATATTCAAATAGCCACATGTAAATAAAATATTATTACAACAATTAATTGTGATACAAAATAAAAGCATTTGTTTACATAATATATGTGTGTCTACTGTTTATTTATTATTTATATATATAAATACAAACATGTATATATTTAAGAAAATAGGTTATGTTTATATATTAAATATATTTATGTATAATATAAATTATATGAATATAATTATATACATGTAAATGCATGTAAATATTTTCTATATACTGCATGTGTGTCTTTAAACATAATAAATATAAACAGTACACACATATATATTATGTATACAAAATATTTTTTTAAAAACTTTTTTTATTTAGGATGCAATTAATCCTATATATATAATATATATATATATATATAATTTATGGGTCACCATACCTGGCCACAAGTCACTTCACTAATAATTGAATATGATATTGTACAATACTGATATTAATTTTGCTCACCACAGCTGAAGTCAGTCTCCCTCAGAAGTCGCAGGGGTTTGTTCTGAAGTCTTCTGGGATATGCACACAGTGTTTCATCCCCAAGCCGAGCTGAACTGCTGCGGAAAAAGCCTGGGACCCAGCGCAGACCGCAGTCACATGACAGGAACTCAGAATGAAAGTTCCTAATGAGCACACAATTGGAGGTAAGAATTAGATAAAGCTTGTTGTTCGGAAGAAGACTGTGCAATTATTTGTGTGATTAAACCCATGTATTATTTCCTAAACCCTAACTGAATGAATTAAGAAATTGTGCTCATTTAATACAAAGACATTTACACATTTTAAATGTGACTTCAGGGTTCAAATAGTTTTTAGGTCTATTTTATGTCATGCTAAAGAGTTAATCATGACCCTAGTGGAGACATTGTGAATACAGTTGTGAATTATAGATATGCACAGTCTTAGTTTTGTGCATTATAAAATAATAAAAAAAATCACAGAGAAATTGGCATGCTAGAAATCCCAGGAATATCTCTTTCTAGACAAAAAAAATGAGCATGTGCTCCATTAGAACATTCACTTTAACTCACACCAGCTTCAGAGAGTGTAAATCCATAAACAAATGTGGATCCAGAGAGGAAAAGATGTTTCCAGAGATGTTTCTATAATATAAGAACACAAATTAAACATTTCGCAACTCTTAAATACAACAAGAATTTTTATTATACATTATAAAATGCATTATTTGTAACAGATGCTGTGTGTATCATATGTTATTCTGCAGAACACAGCAACACTCAAGAGCGATACTGATCTTCTGTGTTTTTGTATTCCAATAAATATTTGCTTCAGAAAAAAATTACTTACAATTTTGTGAGGTTGGTAAGTCCCTGGAACACTTCTGAGGTCAGGCAGCCAATTCGGTTACTGGAGAGGTCACTGTACAGATTACAGTATATCAGAGGAATTGTTATTCTGTGTTTCATTTTAGCAAGCATATGGAACTTTTTTCTACTGTATATTTAAAAATGTAATTTGTTCCTGTGATTCAAAGCTGAATTATAATCATTACTCCAGTCTTCAGTGTCACATGATCCTTAAGAAATTATTCTAATATGCTGATTTGTAGCTCAAAAAACACTTCCTATTTTTATCAATGTTGAAAATTTGCTCACGAAATATAGCCTTGGTGAGCATAAAACACTTCTTTCAAATACATTAAAAACATTGATTCTACATTTTGACTAGTGATTGATAGATTTAATTTACAAAACTTTAGAACTTTTTTGACTTTTTTTTTATTAAATTTGTTTCAATGTGTTGAAGAGTATGAAAAGTATAACTACTACTATACTATAACATGCTCCACTATCAATTCATGTGTTTACCTAAATTCATTGTTATGTGAAACCAAATTGCACTACTTTCTGCTTGAAAAGTACATTTGTGCTGTTAAAAATAAAACACAATCACACTTTAATTTCTGATTAAGTATATATATATTTATGCATTGTATGTATATATATATTTATATACAGTGGGTACGGTAAGTATTCAGACCCCCTTACATGTTTCACTCTTTGTTATATTGCAGCCATTTGCTTAAATCATTTAAGTTCATTTTTTTCCTCATTAATGTACACACAGCACCCCATATTGACAGAAAAACACAGAATTGTTG
>JAUCMR010000160.1:16842919-16856336 GCA_032357425.1 Enteromius argenteus
AGTCACAAACCTCCAGGTTTTTATCCAAAATATCTTAAATTGTGATCCAAAGACGAACAAAGCTTTTACGGGTTTTGAACAACATGAGGGTAAATGATCAATGACAAAATTTTCATTTTGGGGTGGAGAAACTCTTTTGAGTGAGACAAAAGCATTCTTAGTTCAGCTAGCTAACTGCATTTAATTTTATTTGAACTATAATTCACTGATACTTAATAGTAAATAACGAAGCACACTTGTCACTTTGACTGGAATAACAATGCCACCTGCAGAAAGGGCTACTGAATGAATCAACAGAGTCAAAAGATTCAAGTCAATGAGATGAATTAAAATCTAAATCCAAATACATGCACACACATCCGTGAGATACAAGCCACCTTTAGAGGAGACAGCTGTAAATATAGATATACAAAGATGACTAAAGAAAGAAGTGAGATCAGAATGAGAGTCTGTGGACAGGGAAGGAGGAAGAAGGAGATAGAGAGAGCGAGAGTTCAACCCCTCTTGGAGTCAGTTAAGACAAGCAGAGTGAAAGGAAAAACTATCCAAACAGAGATTCCCGCTGTGCACCGGGAGGAGTATCTCCCTCTCGCTCGCTCTCAGCCGAACACAACACTGCTGGGGGATTTTTCATCCGCAAATTCCCATCCGAAGCGGTCACACAAATAAACACGACACACATAACCGCTTAATAATTCCACAGAGAAAGTTCTTCCTCAGAAAGAGCACCGGCTTCTACCTAGACATTAGGGATGGAGGTCAGAGGTCAAAGCGTGTGTGGCAGGGGCAGGTGTGATGGGTTAGGCTCACGGTATCCAGTGTCTGGGTTTTTGTTTGCTTTTCTGATTTATTGCTGACCGCCGCCCCTTCTCTGAACACGTGCAGTCTTTCCCTCCCTTCCCCTCCTCTACTCTCGTCGCTGTTTCCCACAAAAATAAACCCTCCTGGAATGCCGGCGTTTCGAGAACGCCCCTCCACACAATTCCCCGGATGTCTGTCAGGAAGGTTTCTCAAAACACACTCCCCTCTCATCACTCTCTGACCTGAAGGAGAACCGCGTGCATACATCCATACAGATGCTGAGTTATGATTGCACAACACAATAAAGTTCCCGTTTTCCAAAGTTCATCATGTCAGTGCTGGAAAAATAGACACAGGCGGACAGATGCACACATACTCGCTGCAGCTGTCTGAGGGGGGCTTCGGATCAAGGTCACCAATGAAGTTGGAATCGTTGGCATCTCAAAACAGCTTTCTAAACACTCACACACACATATACGACAGCCGATTCGGCTCACACCCACATTCTTACAGCCTTTGAAAAAACACAAGCATGGTAGCGCCTTGATTCTGAGCAAGAGAATGCTGATACAACATTGAACAAACATTGATTTTACGTTTGTTGAGTCAGTGGATCAACACAGAGTCAAGAAATCGCTATATGGTGCGTAACTGTCAAAACATTAGCACAGTTTTATGGTTAAAGATGGAAAGCAACACAATGTGTGCTCTTTGGCCGTGTGGGAGAGATTAGCATCAGCAAAATTTAAAGAAATGAGCGCACTGAACTTCCAGCAAAACACCTCTGTGACAATAACACTCGTGCCCATCGTTACTGAAAAGAGTAAACCTTGATCGCTGAACTGGTCTGTGGAATAAACACTTATTATATTATTAATTATAAGGACTGAAAATTTTTAAAAGAAGCGTTAGCATTGGGGTTTTTACATGCTAGTGTACTACTAGAAAAAAAACTAACAAAAAAAAAACTATTATCTTTCAGTAGCAAATGTTTGAAAAGTTACAGGCATTTTCTTCAGGGAAAACAAACCAAAAATATTCATGACTCATCTTGTTTGCAGGGGCGTGTACTCAAATTTGTCCAATCAAATGCACCCTCGAATGAGGATGTCGTTAACACTTTATTTTAGGGTTTCTTAATTAGTTGCTTATTAGCATGCTTATTACTAGAACGTTAGCCATATATTAGTAGAAATTAAGTACATATCAAAGCCTTATTCTACATGACATTATTCTACATCCCTAATCCTACCCAATACCTAAACTTAACAACTACCTTACTAACTATTACTAAGCAGCAAATTAGGAGTTTATTGAGGGAAAAGTCGTAGTTAATATTGAATACGTGTTCCCTATTCTAAATTGTTACCAGGATGTTCCTCCTCCAATATCACAATTAGCATTAGAAAATTTGATGGAGGTTTATTTTATTTATGCAAGTTTCAGCATGAAATTTAAAGCAGATAATGGTATAACAATTTAAATGAAACACAAAAACTTATTTTGAGATGTTTATTCTCAGAATTTTAACCCTAAATAAATAAGCACAGATTGGAGATCCCACTGGAGTACATATCTCCCAATTTTTAGTGTCCATTGGTATTTTGGGTGATCCAAATACAAAACTAAATGTCACTTTCATATTTATCTGCTTACAGTATGTTATCTTTTCAGTGAGTTACTTTACTTGATCTACCATTATAGATGTGAGAGGACATGCAGCTGATAAAAAGCAAAAGTAACTTCACAGTGTGCGATGTGCATCAGATGTTCAGTGGAAATTGTGTAGACAGTCTGTGGGAGTGACATCTATGCTGAGATTATTGCTTAATTGGTAACACTTTAATTTAAGGAGCAATCCTCACTGTTAACTAGTTGCCTATATCATGTATAGTACTAGAACATTGGTTGTTTATTAATATTTATGAAGCACGTATTAATGCCTTATTCTGCAAGAATTTATTTTAGATTCTAAATCCACATAGCTAAACTTAACAACTGCCTTACTTACTTAATAAGCAGTGAATTTTATTAAGGCAAAAGCAGTAGTTAACAGTGAGAATTGATCCCAAAATGAAAGCGTGACTGCTTAATTTTAAACTGCTTGTGTGACACCAGCGGAACACGAAATATGTTTCAGAGGAAGTAAAAATTATTACATTTTGAACAAAAATAAAAACCTTTTGATTTCCTGTTGCAGAATCTCAAGAACCTATAATGTAATGTCAAGAACATGTTTTAATCCACAAGGATGGTTTGTTACTAAACCTGAAAAACTACATACATTATCATATATTATTCTTATATGATGATTTGCTGCTCAAAAATAATTTCTTATCATTATCAATGTTAAAAACATTTGTGTTGCTTGATATTTTTGTGGAAACTATGATAAGCATTCAGGGTATTTTTTATTTATTTTTTACAATAAGAAGATAATACTTTAGGCAAGCATGTATTAAACTGATCAATAATGCTACAATAGTTTTCTGATTCAAATCAATGCTGAAAACATGGTTTCCATAAAAAATATGAAGCAACAAAGACTACCGATGATAAGAACCATTATTAATTACTGTGCACAAATAATAATAAGCATTTCAGAATGATTACTGAAGCATCATGTGACACTGCAGACTGTAGTTAAAATTCAGCTTTGCCATCACAGCAAGAAATTGCGTTTTAAAACACGCACAATAGAAAACAGTTATTTACAATAGTAACAATGTTTCACAATGTTACAGTTTTTACTGTATTTTAATCAAACTAATGTTTATCTTTCAAGAGCATTAAAAAAAATCATAATTATTCCCAACTTTTTGATTGTATGCATAAACACGCACATTTATACACTCTGATAAATACTTCTGCACTCTCATGAAGCAATGCTACAGACTGTCTCGACTCTCATTACACTCTCTCACTCTTTCCCATCTCATTCCCGCTCAACAGATAAACAAACATCCAACTAAAATTACTCTCCTTCACCCCCTCGACTCCATTTCATTCTCTCGTCTTCTGTCCTTTCCTTGATCTCTACCTCTATTTCACACTTTCCACTTCTTTACCTCCTCTCTCTCCCATCTTTCTCTTTCTCTCTCTCTCAGTCTCCCTCCCCCTCTATCAACTCAGTCACTGTGCAGCCGCACATAATTAGCTCTAAACAGCGCACTGCTCTCCCCCACATCTGGAAAGAGTTTAGGCATGGCAGTTTCCTACCAGGACAGCTAAATATTTAGGTTCAGACTCACTGTGTATGGATGAACTCATGATAGAGGGGTGGAGAAAGAGAGAGCGAGAGGAAAGAGAGGGTGCGTTTGCGCAGAGAGGGGGAGAAAGTGGAAAAATGGCCGTTTATGGTAAATATATTGGGCTTTATACCACAAAGTAGCACCAAATGACTTGTATATGCCAACGGTATACGCTAATGCAGAGAGGATTTATGAGTAATTTGGGATGTAATGGAAACCTGGAGAAGGCTGAAGTGTGGAACGGCATCAAACAATACTAACGCGCACACGCACACGGAGCGATCAGTTACCCGCAGAGGTCAAAGCAGTTAAACTCTAATACGGAGGTGTAGCCACAAATCCTCTGCCGAGCTGCTTGACAAACAACTAGAAACAGCCAATCAAACGCTCTCGCCAAACAAACCGCATCTCTCCTGCTCCTAACAGAGCACTTCGGGTGATTTACAGTTTTGAATATAGCTGAAAGAAGGCCAGAGGCGAAGCGTGGGGAGTAAAGAAACAGAAGAATGGGTCGGAGCCGTGGCCTAGCGGTTAGCACACGTGCTCCGACACATTGAGATGTGAGGCGCTAAATTTCAATCCAGCTCGTGCTGTGTCCTCATACCACTTAAGTCTGCTTGTTAGCATTTGTTGTGCTCTCTGTAATACTGTCAATAAAATGGCAAAAAGGGCAAAAAAATAATGGAATCAGAAGATAAGTAAATGCAAAAAAAAAATCCCTGTTGAAACATCCAACATATGCTGGTTACGTATGTTTTGAAGCATGGCTACTGGTTTAAGCTGGTCATGCGCTGGTCCTAAGCTCGTCCTGAGCAGGAGCTAGTTGTTTAGGACCAGCACATGACCAGCTCAAACCAGCTCATGAGAAGATAAGGACCAGCTTAAATCAAAAGCTTGTTTCAAAAAATAACTCACCAGCATATGCTGGATATTTCAAGGGATACACTGTTCAAAAGTAACAGTAAGATTTTTTTTTTTTTTTTTGTATAAGTGTCTTATACTCATTAAAGCTGCTTTTATTTGAGTAAAAGTAAAAATAGCAAAATTATGGTGGCAAAGCTGACTTTTCATCAGCCATTACTTAACTCTTCAGTGTCACATGACCATTTAGAAATTAGTCTAATATGCTGATGTATGATCTATTTTGGAAGCAGTAAATATACTTAAAAAACTTAAAATAATATTTCACAATATTACTGTTTCTAATCAAGTGCAGCCTGGGTGATCATGTAACACTTCTTCAAAACACATACAAATTATTACTGATTACGAACATTTAAATGATAGTGTATATTGCTAAAGTAGGATTTTAATGCACCGCCACTATACACTGTACACTATACACTCATTCAGGCTACGTTCAAAGGATGAACAATTTACAAATTTTGGGTAATTACTGAGGTCACGCCCCACATTTTCCATCTCCACCAATCAGATTAAGGGATGCCATCTGCTTATCTAACCTAATCATCTGAGGAATGCCAGATGTTGTGTTGCAGGCCTGCAGCTGGCCCAAGAGATAACCTTTACCAAAATGACTGACCCCAGAAATCACATTCTGACCTCTTAAGGCCTGTCTGTTTAGCTAGAGTTGGTCAGATCACAGAACACAAAATCCTTTATTTACAGTTAGAGTACAATCGTAACAATGAGTTTTTCAGTGTCATGTTACTCTGAAACAAAAAATGATATGATATACAGCACTGATTGCACTATCCATAATTCACTTTCCTTGTCTGACACAGTACTGACAGAGACTGTATAAGGTGAAAGACACAAACAACAAGAAAAATGAAAGAGATCAATTGTAATGCTTATGCTGGTGTCACAAACAAGTTGAAAAAACATTTAATCATGCCTGTCTTGATTGGCATTGTTCAGATGACATCATGTACATCTGTACATCATGAAATGACTCTGTAGTATTTCTAATAGGGTGCTGCAGTGATTTAATATTTTTGTTGGAATAAACTAGTTCCCTTAACCGGAACTCCAAAAGGTTTTTTCTTTTGGATTATTGCAAAAAATAAGCTCTGTGACCAACAATAGTTTATGACTCTGACATGCATTGTTCATTTTGACAGTCTTAAAAAGTTTGGTGAATTCTGAATCATTAACACAAGCACCAAAAGTAAAAACCTTGAGAAATTTGAAGTGAGGTGCAGAAGCACTTCCTTTAGTGTGAGGCTTATTGATTTCACTATTGGTGTGAAAGTGCTTTTACACTTGCCAAAAATATTACCATTGGGTTTTCTTTTATAAATCAGGAATCCCAGCCCAGGTTACAAAAAGTAACCTAAATTAGTTACTTTTTAAGTAACGCAATATTGTAAGGCCTTACTTTTAAAAGTAACTTTCCCCAACAATGCTAGTGACTAGATGGGTTTACTGTCCTGTAGTCCAATTTAGCCACTTGTTGGCAACAAAAAGCGTGCTAAAGAGATGCTGACTTGATTGCTTGTTTTAGCTTACAAAAAATACCCATAAAACGGCTGCATTTATATTACATGGTTCAAGTGAAGCAAGATTAGAAATCTCAGTTTAGAAATCTCAGTCATTTTTTGTTTGATTTGCTAAATTTATGCCACCATTACTGTCAGATTTGATCTCTGATTTGAAAAATGAAATCTTAACAAACAGTTTATTCCCATTCAAGCAGATAAAGTTGCCAAGATGTAGCTATAGTGGCACCGATCATCTCTACTAGAACTATTTTATACCAACATTCCACATTTTATCCTGATGAGTTAGAGAGCAGCAGGAGAGCTGAGCGGGAAAGAGACAGATGATGTATCCCAGAGTGCACCTGGGATGCTGTCTGGACATTCCCAAGGAACGTCCTTGAAAACAACAGCATTAATGCAACATTCTCCATCTAAAAAGGCAAATCCTGAGAAACAGTCAGATTGACTACCCTGAAAAAATACACCAACTAAACTAGTGCTGAGCACAGGATTTTCATTAACCGTTGCTCATTTTCTCTTCGGGGGGCAGGAGACTATGAATACTCTACATCTAACACACAAAGCCTCATAAAAGTGCCACACGGTGTGCTTTCCACATGCTCGGAAAACAAATAAACCATGTTAAGAGGTGCAAAGGCTCATGTGAGCTTGTCTCAAACCGCCTCCGTCGTCTGCCACCCAGCCTACTTTTGCCCCCTTCCTATCTTTTTTTCAGTCCATTTCCTCTGGTTTCGCAGAGGCAATGTGTTGAGCAGATGTGAGCTCTTATTAAGCAGAACCACTAGCCTCTTTAAATTGAGTCCTGGCTACCCTGGGCCTCCTCCTCCGAGGGGACCAATCCTCTGCCTGCATACTCCTCTCCTGGGCTTGTTCGCGGCGTTTCGAGCACTTTTAATGTTTATGTTTTTACGACAGCCATGTGCAAGCGAATTCTGCTCCCGCTGGGAAGGGGAGCAGAAGGGCATCACAGGAAGGCAGGAGTTCTGAGACGAGGGCGAGTGTTTAATTCTTGCTTTTCTGCACCAATTTTCAGCCGGATACTACCAAAGACGTTTGGACGGTTGCACGGGCGTCCATGTCAAGAAACAGACGAAAAATAGCGATCCCCCTCACCAAAACAAATACACGTAGCTCTAGACTGATCTCCCTTGTCTCACACTGGGATTAAGCACATACTTTGTCCGACAAGTATTTCGTACGGGCGCCCAAACACCCACAGACCTGCTCTCAAGTACTATAATAGTCATCAAGACTAACAGGTAATAACACAATAGGTCATAATACGATACAGACACACTTTGGAGTGGGTTTAGCTTCCTTCCTGTGCAGACAACACGAATATGGTCCATTATGAACAGACTGGGATATTACAGCACTGGGAAAGGAAGGAGACAGACGGCCATTAAAGTGCACAGATATTGGGGGGGTGCTTCATTGTATTCTTCTTTAGCATGGCCAAGTCAGCTGAAAGCTTGAGGATGTGTGTGTGTGTGTGGATGGGGTGGGAGGGATGCATACTAGAAGCACATTTTGGATGAAAGGCATGTGTAAAATGACAGGGCTTAGAAAATACATCAGCACTGACTTCTGCAACAAGCTTCTCTTCAATGCTTCAGTCTGCTTATAATTCTCACCTCATCTCTCATCTTTTGCTAAAGGAAAGTGCATGTAAAGGAGCAATAAGCTGGTGTGTAAACAAGGTGTCTAGTAGTAGTGTGTGATCGTTCCTCTTTGTGAGATATTCAAAGATATTTTTTTATGTGTCTAAGGTTCCAATGCCTTTGAATTCAATCAGAATTTACTTTATCTGTTGATGATCGTCAAAAGTTGTAACAGCGCATAATGGCAGACGCTCTGTTCTTGGTACGATAGTTACCATTAAATATTGTATCATGGCTGTGAGTTTGGCCAACTGCAAAACTAGGTATGAAATGCACATCATATGAATGCTATTATTTCATCAAATAATCAGTTGTGCTTTAAACAAATATTATTGACATTTAAAATAATCGTTGCAATATGAATGCATTACAGTAACTTATTGTGTTCTTATCTGACAGTACAGCTGTTTAATCATTTGTTTTTAGATTCTATTTATTTTTAATAAGGGCTACAACTGTCCCCAACCAGCAAATACTACTCTAAATGTCTGAATAAAAGTCGTTTCTATTGTAAGAATATTAATTTTACTGTAAATGTTGGTTATATCAAAAAAATTTACATATATTTGTATTAATGAGTTGTGAAGAGAAAAGGACTCCCCATATAGAGTTAAATTTTGACAGCTGCTCAAAGCTGCTGTCTATAAAGATCTTGTAGACACTATAAAGGGTCAGAACTTTGTCTTTTTCAGTCTTGTAATGCCAGTTTGCATCTTCATGCAGACCATTGATGTTGATTTTATGGCAGATGCAAGACATACAGTACACTGCCTAATCAACGGCATGTCACTGTAAATCACTGAGCTATCAATCATTCACACAATCTCATTTGCTAAAGTCCTGCATCTTCAAAGATTAGTTTGAAATGAATTACTTGAAACTAGTGTTTTGGAGAATTTTAGTTATATTCTCAAACAACAACACTCAAACTCAGGTATAATTAACTGCACAAACCAAGTTGGGTCACAAATGTAATACAAAAACGAGCTTACTATAATTATATTGACTTGGTAATACTTGCCAATTTGTTGTTTTCGTGAAATACGTATGCTGCATCATTGACAAAGTTAGGCTGAAGAGAGCAAATGAATGAAATACTCACAGAGAGACGGTCCTGTTGGGAAGCAGACTGACTTCGGGCGTTTCAGTCAGCTCCTTCGCAACGCAGCTCACTTTCCTCCGCGACCCGGGCGCAGTGTGAGCTTTACCGCGTTCCTCTGGGCAGCTGCAGCCAATGGAAAGGAGCTCCGGACAGCCTGCTGAGACTCTGTGAAGCAGCAGCAGGAGAAACACACGAACCCAAAACGGGATGCGGACGCAGGGTCCCGACATTGTCCCCCACACTATCAACTGTGCGGTCCCAGGTCAGCCCATGACATCAGGGCACAAGCTTTTCTGGATGATAATAACTTTCAGTATCAATGCTGAGAAACACAGTTATTCCTTTCCAAGTATGAATGGATAGATCACCACGTTAGACTGTGCAACACTCTCTCTTCTGTTAAAACATGCCAGGACTCCTGTCACTGATGCGGTAAAATATATCCATCATGTCATATTTCCATCATGCATTTTCTTTCCTCCACGTCCCAGATAAAATCGAAGGAGCACTTTAAAAAACTTTACGCATGTGACGAGCGCAAACGAACGACGCGCAGAAATGTCACTTTGTCGCCTTTCTAAAAGTAAGTGAAGTTACCCGTGTGCTTTTGAGCCCACCGCAATTACGATTCTTCAAAGCAGCTGTTTTCCATACTTTTTTCCAGGAGTATTTCACAGAAGAATGCAATTTGATTTGTCAAAAAGTTCCAGTCGCGCTGCGGCTCCGGTGCGCTCCGGGGTCCGTGTGGTGTCAGTCGCAATCTGACTTTGAATAACGGTCCCGATCTTAATTCCAAGACTCTGGCGCTTTTCCTCTGCCATCCTGTCACACTCACATTCAGCTCCAGCCTCAGTGCGCACATTCCTCTCCCGGAGCCGAGCCGCGCGGTCCTAGCGCAGCAGCGTTAATGCCACCAATATCAGCCTATTTATGGTAACACTAACATTTTACATTAAAGTATCCAGATTGTGCTACTCTGATTAATTAGAATAATACAGTGAATAGTGTCTTTGTGTTTGCATTTACATTAATAAAGTATATATTTTATGTTGATATTTTTCCTATATACGCACTCAAGGTAAATTAATAGCACCACTGATACATATGGATATATATGGATCATAAAGACTTAATAGCTGATGAAAATTCAACTTTAAATAAATAATAATTTCAAGTATATTAAAAAAAGAAAAAGCTTCTTTTAAATTGCAATAAAATTTAATTATGTGTTTTTTCTGTAGTTTTCATAAAATAATGCAATCTCGAAGAGCATAAGAAACTTCTTTGAAAACATTACAAACTTTTGAAATGGCGTGTATAGTACAGGAAGTATAAATTAAAAACAAAGAAAAGGATTATCCATTATTATACAAAAAAATAATAAAACTAAAGAAAATCAGAAATGTAAAAAAAATTGTCAAATTGTTCAAACACATATATATATATATATATATACACACATTTTAATCTGTCTCAATATTTTCAGAAACATATACATTTCTTAATTTACCAAATTGAAAAAAATATTTGTAATATACAATGCCAGGTGTATTAGACAACTACACTCTAAAAAACAAAGGTTAATAATTGGCACATTATTAAAAATTTCATTACATGAAAAAATAAATAAATAAATAAATAAATCCGTTTTAAATATGAATTGTTATGTTCTTTTAATAGCACTGTAGTAGATCAGATGACAATGGATAACTGATGTAAAACCAGAGCATCTCTGAAAAGGTTTTAATTATATGACCAACATGAGAGGAATGTCTAGTGTAAGAATCCCTCTGGAATAGCAGCATTTGGTTCTCTAATAGCTACAAAAACTCTTTCTCTCTTTCTATTACTAATAGATGTCTGTTTGGACTTGGCATTAGTCATGTCATTAATGCAGTCTACATATCAGGCACTATGACCCAGCTGGTCAGTCCTTGCGGCTGTCGGTGCCTCCTTGGATCTTTGCGTGCGACTGGACCATAGGAGCCTGAACGAGGCTTTGGCTGCGATGTGTACAAGAGCGCATGGGGTCTGAGAACCAAAGAGGAGAAATTTAATACGTCCAGGAAACAGATCATCAAGAATGATAGATATACAGTTGCCTCTTACTTTGTTTCTCATGGTTCTGACAGAACAAATACAACAGAACTGCTGACTTGTAGGACGCTTTCACAATCTATGCATTTCTCCAGCGAAATCAGTATTTGACTTACACTTACAGCTGTGTCAACACTTCATAAATGCACAGCCGAGGAAATGAAAACCACACTATAGCAGAGCCTTACAGAGTGCCTATTACTGTGTTATTACAGTGTTGTAAACATGTAATAGCATACTGAACCGCACGAACCTATTTGGAATCATTGTTAAAGTTATCAGCTTTTTTTCAAAACTATATCCTCGCTTACTAATTACAGTTTACTCTAGTACTAGACTATGAATTGATAAAAATAGGTTTAAATGCTCCAGTTCTTTAACAAACTCCAAAACTGAGCCAAAAAATGAGCAACGGGCAATTACATTTCAACGCTCGGATCCCACTAAGACGAAATGTGTGGATGATGGCCATGTGTCATGCAGTATACACAGACTGGCTGAGGTTAACCTTCAGACGAACCAAAAGAAAACCACAGAGAAGGAATCTGAAGGATTAAGGCTTATTTTGAAGGCCCCAAAAGCTATTGCAAATTCTGTTTGTCTTTATTATAAAAACAATGTGTGTCTTGTTCAGTTGCTATACTCAAATCTTCTTATCAGGCATTTGCTATGATGGAAATAAATACTCTCGTCAGCATAAACGTTTAAACGTTTCAAAAAGAGGAGGAAAGGGAACCAGATATGGACCGCTGAGATGTTTATGGGCCACGCTGTAAAATTCCCAACACTCATGAGACTTAATTTCCTCAGGTCTTTGATACTCATACTGTACTTCGAGTCAACTTTTGCTTCCAGCAGAGTGTTGTTTGATTTTAAAATGGCAACTTTTAATTTTAAAACCGACCCCTTTTGATATACAAGAAGCACAGAAATAGGAAACCGTAGCCCTGGTTTAAAAAACAGACCGAGGCCACGTTTTGAAAATACTGCGCAGTAAACGGATAGAGGTTTTCAATTGAGGTTGACGTCCATGTCCCGTGCCACAGGTTCAGATGCGTGAGCTCTGCCCGCTCACACAAAGGGGCACTGTGTTCTGCCTAAAATGGTGCAAACCCACGTTTGTTATTGCTGTACTGGATACGGCGCTGTGGAACGAGGGCCTGCGGGAAAGACGAATCCGATTGCTTCCGGAAACGGGCAAACGCGCACCGCGGCGCCTCCAGCCCAAGTCTGTTTATCCTGCACTTTAAATAAGGTTTGAAGCACGTTCCCTCCTCACCACCAAGACCCCCAAACCTTACTCATCTGGTACGCAGTTTCCATTTAAAATGTCACGTCCCAAACTGCACATTACATCAAATTGTACTTAATGGCATCCAGACAAACTTTTATGTCCTTCCAACATTCTCGCGCTCACTTTGGCGAACTCCCTCCTGTTCCCCCATTGCTTTTCTTTTCTAGCTCATATCGCCGAGCAAGCAGTATCTCCCTCTCCCCGAACAACATCTGGAGTCCATTCCAGGTGGAATAAAGAAGAGGGAATATAAATGGAGAGGTGGGCCTCAGTCTGCAGCGAGAGTGAAAATAATACAATAATACAATGGACAAATTCAAGGAGGAAATGACACGGATAGTTATTAGGCTTTAGAAAGAGATGCACACTGTACAATATCTATACAGGATATACTGTACATGCAGCCCTAAAAGACAATTATTTTTGATTAATTATTTTAACATTTTTTATCTATTTAGCATTTAGTGTAAAGATGATCATTTTACTGCACACACACTATAATAACAAATTGGAGCCAAGATTTCCCAGAAATATTGTGAAATAATACTATAATTTATATTAATTTTCTATTTTCTAGTGTAAAAAATAATGTGTTACCTCACTGCCTTAAAATGTTTAGTTTAGTCAACTAAAATATTTAAGTTGTAGCTTAATATAACTTAAGATTTTAAGTTGTCTAAGCTTATTTTAACTGACTAAACTTACATTTTATATCAGTGTGATCATTTACTAATTTTTTTTTTTTT
>JAUCMR010000160.1:16864482-16879201 GCA_032357425.1 Enteromius argenteus
AAAGAAAGAGGGGAGATGGTGTGGTCCTGCTCTTCTACCTCATCCCCAATCCCTCATCTTCTATGTCTCCAAAGTCTGCTGGGATACTGTCTGGGACATATGGGTCCAGCCCAAAGTTCTCCCTGAACTCCCAGGACTGCTGTGAGCACAGGTACTCCACCCCGATGAGCTCGCCTGAAAAAAGCATGGCATTATAGACACATACCTGTGTACTGTCCTGGCTTGGAGTAGCCTTGCACAAGACTACAGCCAAGAAGACGCTGGCTGAGCACATTGAGGCTGTGCTGGAGTGAGCCACTGTAGCTGCGCAGTGACAAGGGAGAATCATGTGTGATGGCATCAGGAGCATGGTCCCTTATTCCACCGCTCCAAACCCTCAAGCAGGTGAGCCTGAAAATTTTCCAGGAAAAGGAAAACAAAAAAGGAAACCGTAACACATCTATGAATAGAAGGTGGATGTTTGTCATCTTACTGGGTATGAAGCGGTCAAGGTGGTTATGGAAGTAATCCAGTAGATGCCTGAGTGCAAAGGTGCACAAGTGTGAGCCCTCCCTTTGTAACACTTCCTGTCTAGGTGTACAGCTGCACTTCAGGAGGGTCCTGGATGCAGGGAAGATGGCGCCTTTGAGTCTCCCAGATGACATTCATCCTCACCTGGTCCACCAAGGGGATTCCCTGGCGTTCTTGAAGGCCAAGAACCTGGCCTTGAGCCTGCTGTTGGTCCAGCTCCCTCCTTTTCACCTTTCTTAGCAGTGCCACATCTCCCTTCTCCCAGATGAAAGTGCAGGCAGAGAGTTTTGCCATGAACAGACCATAGGGTGGGTGGCTGTCAGTGTGCAGAACTGCAACGAAGTGCCACATAAAGTGCCACACATCAAGACGAACCACCCGATCACTCCAGCTGCTGAACATGGCAGCTGCTCTGGATGTTCCCAGAGAAGAGCAGCTGTCTGTGTCCACATACAGAGCATGGGGGGAGCGACTACAGCCACCTCGTACAGTACCTCCTCACTAGGCCTCATGTGAGGCGAGCACAAACATGACCTGTCCGTGCTCATTGACCACATTGGTCACCCAGGCTGCCGTCCCAGCTCCAACTCCCACCAGTTTTTTGGGCACCTGTTGTCACAAAACAAAATTCAATGAGCTCAAAACATGCTGTAGATACACAAAGGGTCACATCTTTTAAAAATAATCTGTGATTAATATATTACCTGTTTTGTGGAGTCCATTACCAGGATGGACCCAAAGATAGAGGTTACCCTGGCTTTAAGCTCACTGTACCGGGACCAGACATCCTCCACGTGGACAAAGAGAAGCCATTAGCTGCTTCTCCACTATTGGGCCAGTGCTTTAAATGGGCCGGGCAGGGCTAATAGCCTCGGACCGGTAGCACTGAGTCCACCGTCGGCCAGAAGCTCCGCTGCTCTTTTTTTTTTTTTTCAAAAGCGTCGATGTTCTACAATAATAAGTGATACCGATCGTAAAGAATTAATTTATCAGGACTGAACATATTTCAAACAAAAATAAAGCGGTATAAACCGTTATTTCAAAAAAGAAAGAGGACACAAGCCTACTTATTTAGTTGAGTCTTCTGTTTATTTGTAGTCAAATACATCGCATTTAAAAAGAATGATCAATTCTTTCACTGAGAACTGACTGACTGAGTCCTGTATATATATATTTTTTTTTCAGTCAGAAATACAACCTGGATAAGCTAGCAGACAGGAGCTCCCCCACAAAAACCATTATGATTTTTTTATGACATACGTGGAGCTAAAGTCTCTGGATCTAACAAAGGTATTTCAAACACTTGTTGCTCTCTGAAAGTGAGTTTTTAGCTAAAATGTATTTTAAAAATCTTTGATGTCGTTGTTATGTTAACTTTATGAAATGATCTGCGGCGCTGACGCACTCCAGTTGCGGAGAAACTTTGCCTTTGTTCATAACCACACCTCATTTCGGAAGAGGGAGTGGCCGATCTACTTGTGTTGTTCCTTTGGAAGGGAGTGCTTCCAGGCCTCAGGGAGAACAGTCAATACACACAGAAATAAATAAATAAGCACACTTCTGGTGTGAAACTGTACCTCAGAAGCCGCTGACGCCAGCCTTCGAGTGGCTCTTTGGTCCAAGCGAGGTGAGCGGATAGGCATTGTAGAAGGTGGTGGTGGAAATACTGTGAAGAAGACATAACTTTAATTTTGTAATTAGTAATAATGATTGAACTATTTTCAGGTTATAGTCATTATTATAATACTATATCACAAAATAAAACAAAACACTCACCCTGTGGCTCCACCTCCATGGCTGAACCCAGAAGATCTGCATCTGTTGGCTCTGAATGCAGAAAATTGACAATGTTTTTTATAGTTACATTAGAACGTGCATAGAATTATGCTAGGTATCAATCTAAAAACTCACAGTGTGCTGTGACTGGCTAGGAATGGGAGCTTTGGGTGGGAGACAGACATGCAGGACGTGAAGGGTGCAGGACAGGCTGGGATGCAGACAATGCCCACCTGACAGTCACCATCAGAGCCAGGTAACAATCCCTCTCTCTGCCTGCGCACTTTGATGGCTTCTGCAACCTTCTTGAATGTGCAGGCATACTTTAGAAAGGCATCTTTGTTAGCCATGAGAGGACCACTGTCCAGTCTGCCAGCCTCGTGCTCCCGCTGATGCCCAGAAAGGACCATGAGGGAGTAACCAAGGTCATTCTCCAGCAGCAACTTGAAGGTTTTATTCCTGTATTGACCAAACTGGATAGTGCTTTGACTTGCCAGCAGCAGACTCCCTCCACCACTGATACGGAGTGGACAGCCTCAGGTTCCTTTCATACAAAGGGCACTCCTTTAGACACTCCTTTTGCGAGAGGTGGATTTTCTCCACGGTGGCTGCCTGCTCAGACCAGCTCTCCAGCCTCAAATGAGCTTTGGGTGTTGTAGGTTTTTCTACACTGCAGTTTGGGCATGCAGCTATTTTTCGTCTGTAGCTGCGTATATGGGCATTTGTTTTATACAGATTAGCACCTCCATTTTTGCCAGACAAAAGTCACGGCCTGGCCAAACTGGCCCTCACGTGATGTGATTTCACAGGTCAGAGTTCACCAAACTTTGGAACTCAGCGGCATGTGCAACTTTGCCACAGAATCTTGGGTTTCCGGTCTGTCTCTTCCGCATGCGTATGAATGGAAGTCAATGGACTTTTTAATGAATGTCTGACCAACTTTTTCATCTTTAACAGTTTTTATTATTAATTTTAAAGCATATGATTGATTGAATCCTTTTTGGACACACTGTTTTAGATGTTATGAGAGGACAATGAGATATGAGAATATATTTGGTATAATAATTCAATTGAAGGGGATAATAATTGTGTGAAATGCACTCTATTATTAATCCCTCACAACATTTAAAATTTAAAATTATTTGTAATAGCAGTTACACTTGCTGGACCTGTTTTGTCTCATGTCTCAACAATGACTGAAAGACATTTTGTCTTCTTCACAATTTCTGTAGGCCTAGGTGCTGTAGGCCTTCTCAGAATTTTTTTTAAACAAATTTCAGGGTCCTTTTTGAACATATAAAAAAAACTCTCTGCACCCTGTCCCATAATTGTACCTTCTTTTCTTAGCTTTATATTTTTAAATATAGCAGAATGAACTGTGAATGTTGGCCTGAATTGTTATTTTCTGTACAGCTGCAAAACACTCAAAATAAAACATTTACAAACTTAAAATGGTTCCTTCAATATCCCAAATTTGTCATGCAAGTTTTTAACTCCCTTATGCGCACATGAAAAAAAAATCGCTATGATTAGGCAGAACAGTGAAGTCCATACAAGAAGAGAGAAATGTTTACTGAAATCATTGGTTCTGGCATCTACTGTACATTCAAAGCGGAAGACTTTAATGTGAAACTAATCAGACAAAAAGGTAGTTAAAACATTCGGCAGATTAATCCACCGCGGTGTAACCGTGCCAAGGAAAGCGATCTCGGCATCTGTTTTCTAGCTCTCTCTCTCTTTAGCGAGGAAAATACTTTTGTCTGCTCTACTACTTGTTACTGCTTCTTCTGGTCGTGTCGTGTAGTTACTGTTAGGAGAGATGAACCTTTTAGAAACTTTGACTAAACAACGAATTTTTTATTTATTTCTTTGCAAACGCCACACGCTGGTAAGTATGGTGTAAATGCAAAGAAAACTTAGCCCAAACTTTTCTTAAAAACACTAAATAACATTAAATATAAAATGTCTGTAAGCGGTTGTTATTTTATTAATTTGTATGGATTGTTTTATGTTTCATGTCATTTAGGCCAGACTAATAACTACAGCTTTTTCTCTTTATTACACCAATGTATAATTAAAAATCATTAAAAACCCTGATCTGATATTAGGCAATAAATAAATAAATAAATAGATATAGTTGTGTTCAAATAAATAGCAGTGTTAATAAAAGTTTTAAATATTTTTAAAGCTTTTATTTCCATATTTTAAATGTCATGGAAACACAACACATGCAATTCCAAATGAAAGCATTATCAAGCCTGCATTATTCTTTGACAAGTAAAAAAAAAAAAAACTGTTGCGCATCTACATTGCATCAAGTCAGACAACTTCTGGTACTTAAATGACATGTAAAACATGGTCCTGGACCAACATGTTGATCTTGGAACAACATTCCAATCAACCAATGAGAAATGAGAGTGAAAATGTCTCTTTTAATCCAGGTTTTACAGACAAGACTTAACCCTATAGTTCTAGACCAAATGTAAATCTGAGCTGTTTCAACTTGAAAGAAACTTTCACTGACTGACTGAGCCCTGTCTATAAAACTATCAGGGTTAGGTGGTTCTACACCCTTGTTAATCAGCTGTCATTTCCCTCTCATTTTAGGAAAAAATTATGGCAGGGTTATGTTTAGGGGTAGGGATTGGGTTAAGTCTATATTTTGGACAGTAATGTTGACCCAGGATCAACAAAAGATGTTTTCAATGCAAGGTACACAAGGTATTAAGCTGGCCACTCCATTACCTCATTCTGTCTAAAACCAAGATGTTCGCTTAGTCATGAATTTGGGGTCATTGTCTTGTTGAAGACCAGTTACTGATTGTTACTGATCCACCACGTAGACCATCGCCCTCTAGTGTCAACCACTGAAATTCCAAAACAGGAGTGGTACAACTAAGATTTGCTTGACTGATCTTAAAGGGGTAGTTCACCCAAAAATAGAATTTCTGTCATGTACTTGATGAAATTCAGGTTAAGCACATTATTAAATTAACATATATGAATCAAGCTAAATTGCCAAACATAGGACTTAACCAAAACATCGGAATACAGCAATGCAGACAAAAACAATTCATCCAAATATCCTCTGATAATCAGAAAGCTTTTTTTTATTATTTGAAACGGAAAAGATAAAGAGAGGCAACCCTACAAACACAATGTGAGGATTCACGATTCACTTGACGTATTAGATTCACAAATGTTTCCAATCGTTGGCTCTGACACTCCTTTCTCTTGCGTTCAAAGCAAACAGCAGTGTATCTGAGCGAGACTAAACATCTCTCACCCGAAAACACACAATACAGTCAAAATGAAACATGCAACCCTGAACACAAACAAGTGCGTGCAAAACCCTCCACTCAGTCCACATGCAGTTTAAGGTGAAAAATAAACATATTTACACACAAATATCATAATTTCTTATATATCCCTTATTTTAATACAAAGCATATGGCAAATAAACTATGCAGAGCTGTGCGGATTTAGGACTTGCTGTGGATAATCATTTCTTTTTCTGAAGGGAGAAATATACATCAAACTAAGAATCACTTCCAAGTAATCATTAAACCCTTCATCAACAAGTGTAAAAAAAGTTGTTTGCAACTATTTACACACAAATACACTAAGGAAACCGGTCCTGTGTGGATTAGCGCTGATGCATCTCACCATTCGAGTCTCGGTATGGAAAAGCTCTACAAATATCAGCCAAAAAAAAAATATTAAATACAAACTATTTAAGATAAACCCATGTTAAATGTCTATTGAAAAACAAGCAGTTTTCAAAGCATAATACAATGTGTGGAACTGGCAAATGTAGAAATTCAACTGTATAGAAATAGCACGCTCTAACAGAGACGCCCCGTCCAAATCCATTAGATCAAAGCTTATAGTCTCTATTCAAGGGGTGTATAATAACTGGAAAAGAGGACACAATTGCGCCGGGTCCCAAAGCTTCAAGTGACATTACGCCAAACTCTCTATTTGGCTCCAATTGTACAACATAGCGATGACATCGGCATCTTCTCTTCTCTATGCTCGCAGCCGTCCAGGAGTTGGAGGTGGCATCAGGAGGGTGGCTTATCGGGCGTCTTAGTGGTTTGGGGACACAACGTATTGATAGTTGCTGCCGGGACCCTGGTATCTTTCTCTGGCATGTTTCTCGCAGAACATTTTGTCCTCCACCCAGAAGTGGCCACGCATCTTTAGGTTGAGCCCGCATTCTGTACAAGTGTAGCACTCTGGGTGACGGAAGCGATCATCTGTGATCCTCACGGCTTGAGTGCTGGAAGAGGAAGGAGAAACACGACTGTTAAAGTCAGTGAACACAACCTAGCATGCGACTCTATCTTCTAAAGGCTGGAAAACACAGTGAAGTTCTCTACGATGCACAAGGAATCTCTTATTTATGTCATGTCTACACTGTTACAATGAGATGATTCATGCTGAACACAACAAATTAATAAAATCTCTGGGTAATCTGGGATGTGTTTGCCAAAAGTATCGTTAGCTAACTAGTTCCACTGAACTCTATCGGTAACGACGGAACATTTGACCATAGTTGCTTTTGGGAAACCCACCCCTGAGCAGTGAGTGGATTCTAACTTGAATGCCTATGATAGGCTGTTGCGTTTAAGAAATCAACAGATATGTCTGTGATTGGCTACAATGCTTAAAGCTGCAAAAACACATTGAAATATAGACCGATTTCTGGAGTGCAAACTATAAAGCATTTGACATTTTGTCAAATCTGCAATGAAATCCCATTATTACAGTTTTAAGCGATTGTGATATTGATTTTATTTGAGGCTTAGTACTCCCCCATAGAACTGATCCTGTGTCTCTGCTTAAGCTGTGTTGTTGTGTTCAGAAACAACTTGAAAGCCTAGTGTAAAGTTTAGTGTATAATGCTCAGTTTTTCTAAAGCATTCAAAAACAGTAATTCTACAGTGAAACATACATTGAAATGCCATCTAGCCTTAACTGTGTAACAGTGGTCTCAAACTCAATTCCTGGAGGGCCACAGCTCTGCAGAGTTTAGCTCCAACCAGCTCCAAATCCCACCTGCTTGGAAGCTCCTAGCAATCCTGAACACCTTGATTAGCAGGTGTGTTTGATTGGGGTTGGAGCAAAACTGTGAAGAGCTGTGGCCCTCCAGGAATTGAGTTTAAGAACACTTGTGTAAAAAAAAAAAAGTATATAGAATCCATTTCTGCCATAAATAAAAAGTAAAAAAAAAAGATAATTGCGACTTCTTTCTTGCAATTCTGACTTTTTTTCCCTCAGAATTTTGAGACAAACTCACTACTGAGTTTGAGTTCTGAAGTCAGAATTGCAAGATATACCCCCAGTTTCACAGACAAGGCTTAAGCAGACTAAAATATAAATCTGAGCTATTTCAACTGATAAAAACATGCACTGACTTAACACTGCACTGATCTTAAAACATGTCAGTGCCTTAGTTTTGTCTTAAGATGCACACCAGTAATGCTTTTTTCTAAGGCATTTTTTATTAAAAAAATGACTTAAATGTCCTAATTGAAGTATGACCTAATCCTGGTTTAGGTTAAGCCCTGTCTATGAAACCGGGCCATTGAGAAAAAAAGAATTTTGAGAAAAAAAAATAATCGCAAGATGTAAACTTGGAACTGTGAAAAAAAAAAAAAAAGTTTTAAATTGTGAGATAAATTCATATTTGAAAAAAAAAAAAAAGAAGAAAAAAAAAAGGAAATTGTAAGCTTTTATTCCGCAATTGTTGCTAAGCTAACAATGTAGTTGTTCTTAAAAACAGAGCACACAAATTTTAGATACAATAGTTTTTATCCCCCAAAATGCTGTTCCCCCAAAATGCTCTCTAGATAGACAGCTCACTAGGTTTTGAAACCGCTGGTATGGTGAAGAATTTGTCAAAACAGACACAC
This sequence comes from Enteromius argenteus, assembly GCA_032357425.1. NCBI lineage: Eukaryota > Metazoa > Chordata > Actinopteri > Cypriniformes > Cyprinidae > Enteromius > Enteromius argenteus. Next base: position 16,872,687 of record JAUCMR010000160.1, read on the forward strand.
CCCTAAGTGTTTACCTCACCTAATGAAGGTGTTGATGTGGAATTCTCCCAGGGTAATATAATACAATTGAATACCCACTGAGATGACTTTGTCTCAATAGTACTCAATCATCAACTTAAATAAATGCGAAGAAATGATGAGACGACTATTCCCTAAAGGCTAAACATCACACAACACTTTCATCAAGTTACCGGCTCATTAACCTCTTATGTAATCCCAGCATGCCTGTGCAGAGGACATATAGTGGAGTGTGTGCAGAGACGGAGGGATCCGGGCGTTTTAGCTTACACAATACTGGTGCCGCATTTTTCACAGGTGTGGTATTTCTGCACACCAGAAACAGAGGATGGGGGCTTGGAGGGGCTCGGAGACAACTTGCTTGGAAACCGGATGGCGGCCTCTGTGAAAACAAAGAAACCACAAACCAAAAAATAAAACATCCAGCACCTGGAGCAACATCCTTTAGCTCCCACCCCCTCCTCCCTCATCGTCTGTCCACAGCACACCTTTACCTGTAGCAGTTTCTAATGTTTAAATGTTTTTTAAGATGCTAGTGTTAGCTTAATATTTCAGCACCACAGCCTCCTGACAATCGAGAGTGGACCAGGCTTTATACGTTGACTGAAAAAGCTTGTTGTGCGACATATGAGGTGTCACCTTTCTCATCAGCCTCCAGAACCTCCTGCAGCATCTTGAAGGTGTTGGACTGGCGAGGAGCCGCCCGGGACTCTTTGTTCTCCTGAATCATCTTGTACACCTCTGAGTCTCTGTCAAACTTCTGCATGGCAAAGTCCGAACTGAAAGAGAGCAAAAGAGAGTTAATTCAATCTAACAACTCATGGAACAAAACAATTTAAAAGTGATGAAGGGCCTGGGTAAATCCATCTCTGGATTATGTTAAAAATATACACCCACACTAGTGTAATATTATAGTGGGACCAGTCCTGGTTTTATAGTACAAAAAGAGATACAGTATGATTACACATGCCTTTAAGGCAAAAGCAAAAAATACTTTGTGAAATGAGTCTTATGCTCTCATGGTGACTTCTTGTCATTATGGATAATGTCTGAGTATATAGAGGTATTTTACATTATGGAAAAAAATAATAAAAATAGCTATAGACTAAGCCTATCTACATTATACTTTGTACTAACTTGACTTTCCTATCATGCAGATTTGAGTCAACCCTGCCTGGTAAATCTCAAAAATGTGATATTTCCATCATATGGAATATTCCTATTTTCCTTTTTTTCTTCCCTCCTTTCTTTTTCTTAGCTCTACTCTGTCTGAACACAACAATTAGTACTTGTATGGGAAAAGAAAGACGGAAGAGAGCGGGGCTTTGAGAAACTTGGCCATGTTAATGAGCTGATTAGAGTGCAGTTACAGTAGCTGTCCAGCGGGAGGTTAACTGCTGAATTTTTATGCACTGTCATAAACACAGCTTTCTCACACACAAGCATCCTAATACTGCTTTACACCTATTGGGCCATTGCCATACAGCCTGGAGGAAAAAAAATACAGGCATGTGAAAGTAATTAACACCAGACACATATACCACTGCTCAAAAGTTGGGGTCAGTAAGTTTTTTTAATTCATTATATTTAAAATAATAATAATAATAATAATAATAATAATAATATTTAAAATAAATGCTGCTCTTTTAAACATTTAAATTAGTATTTTCAGAAAAAATATTAAGCAGCATAATACTGACAACAATCCTGAGCAGTAAATCAACAAACTAGAATGACTGGAGTAATGATGCTGAAAATTCAGCATTTCATCACAGGATTAAAATACATGTTCAAATATATTCAAATAAAGAAAGTTATTTTAAACTGTAATAATATATAACAATTTTACTGTATTTTTTAACAAAAAAATGCAGCCCTGGTGAGCATAACAGACATCTTTAAAAATAAATAAATACAATATTGCTGACCCTAAATGTTTGTACAGTAGTGTTCATAGTACTTGTTGATATAGAATTTGTTAATTAGTATGATTTTTAATATGAATTATACCTTGTTCAAAACCTGCTCTTAGAATTTTTAATAAAGAAAGACTTTCACTGCGCATCAGTGGATGTAGAACAGAAATTACCCACATTTGACTTGCACTGCATGACAATATTAAATGTAGATCGTGGTGAAGCTTTTTCTTTTTGAGTGAGCACACTTGTTCTGACGAACAAACGAACCAACCAAAAATATTTTATTATTATATTTTTAGTTTATTCTGACATAAAAGCATCAGGTACAGTATGTCGCTCTGGATCCAGTTTAACTGGTCATGAGGAACGTATTATCTGATCCTTTTTGGCGCAGTGGCCTTGTGATAGTCTGCTGCTGCGGTATGTTGTCAAAAACACATGCTATCAGGATTTCTGCTGTGTACAAAGGCCATAACATGCACTTACAAATGATTAACCAACAGCCAAAGCTACTACATCAAACAGAACCCTCGACCTGACTGGCAGCTTAAAATGACACAATCAGAGATTGAGGCTTTTATTTCTAGTTTCTGGGTGTGGTTGTCACCAGAAACCCACATGACAGCAAGCATGTCATAGCTGTCAAACGTTTGAGCGTGTGCAGGACAAAAAGTGCATTTCTGTAACTCGTCCAAGACAGAAAACGAAAAGTAAGAACCATTTGGAATAGCCATTACTTAAAAAAAAAAAAGCATTTAAAGCCACTATAAATTTCCAAATAAATGGGATGTTCACTATCTGCACATAGGCTGTTCAATGAGACATGCCTCAAATTAAAACCAGACAGAGTTTGATTTTCCCCTCAAAACTCTCCCAGTTCCCCCACAGGGCTGCCGCATCAATTCACGGGACCCAGAACAACATTTTTATGGGTGCACCACCTCCGCCGAGACCACAGTGGGCCCCTTGTTAAAGGACCTGGTTGTCCCCTCCTGCTGCAGTGGAGATGCATGTTTATCCCTCCGAATACTGTAAATGTGCCATTTATTGAGGCGAAGTCGATATTAAGTATCGAAACATGCATAGAAACAACATTCCATCCATCTTCACCCCCCCTCCCCCTCCACAGCTAAAATATGATTACAATAAACAGGCTTCAGATTGAGCCGTGAAAACAGTCGACACAGCATCATTACATTACATTACAGCACAGAGGACAGAGTGCAGCGCTAGGCTCACATTACCAGATTTCTTCTCCCCCCACAAACTAGACTGTCATGGCTTGGTAAGTTCGAGAAGATGCCTGAAAAGTCTGGACTTACCTCAAGAGCAAACAAAGACAAATTCCTATCCAACTAGTTTAACGCTTGCTGGAACAACAACAGAGCCTACGGTGACAACTGTACATACACACACATACACACACGCCTCTCTGTCGAGTCTTGAGGAGACATAAGAAAGTTGAGAGTTTCAGTCTGAAAGGTGTGAGTTCAGACTGTGTAGTATTGGTTGACAGCAGAAAAGGGGTGTGGCTACTCTTTTTGGCATTTTCTTATTGGTTGAGCAAGAAGGAGGTGGGTTCATGGGTGTGTAGAAGAGGGAGAAGGGTGCAGAAATTAGGAGCAGAAATGATATAATCCTTTTCTAGAAATGAAGACCAAGTGAAAAAAGAAAAAAAGGAAAAAAGAAAATACATTTTTGAGCCATGTTATGACTCATATAGACATCTGACATAAAGAGCCAAAGAAAAAATCTGTTCTGAGAACTGTTCAAAGAACATAATGTAAATGATATCACACTGCAGAATCTCACAACTGTACAGAAATATTTCCGTAAAAATCTGAACGCATGCCAAAAAAAAACTATTTATTGTAGATATTTTAGATACATTTAAAAAAAAAAAAAAAAATGTATGAAAGTCAACTAAATTTATTTAAAAGTAGCTAAAATAAATTGATTGCAACCACTTACCTCCATAAAATGTAGTTGTTGTTTTTATTTACTTATTTTAATATAAAAATGTTGAATTATTTACTCATCTGCAACCATAACATAAAATCAAGTATCCATTTTAGAACTTTTCTTAAATACAGAATGTAATTTGCTTACATATGACATCAACAGCCAATTCATTTGCTTAGATATGCATTTAGACTGTCAATCAATTAGCAGCGGCTTCTGTTGAAATATGTACCTGCGTCGCGGAGAGATGGGCACCTCTCGTTCGATGGGGCTGTGTGGAGAGTATCGTCCAGGTGGAGTCGGAGTCCGACTGGACACGGAGTTACTGCGGAAATCCACAGAAGAGATCTCCTATAGAACACACAAAACACAGCACATCAGCTTCAGTGTGACAGAATAACACATCCCTGCAGTGTTAGCTCTATCAACCCTTAGTAGGCTGTATATATATGAGCGTGCGTGTGTGTGTGTGTGTGTGTGCTCAGCAGATGTCTAAAAAATCCCAGGATCTTCCCACTGTCTCATGCCCCACGCTGAGGCACCTGCAGTTGCTTAGAGATGTCTGGGCTTGAGCAACCTTGTGTTTGTGTGCGAGCACAGTCCAAAGGCCAGAAATACTGCCACCTTTTTTTTTTTAAACAATAAAAAATACAGATATTACCAAGATATTTGGAGTGCAATGTGTAACCAGCATCAGAAAATAGATTTCATCAAAAGTAGATCATTCAGCAGGACAAATAAATAAGATGCTAGACTGTTTTTTAGTGGCCAGCAATCAATCCTGATCTATACATCATTGAAAATCAATGGAGAATATTCCAGTTCATACCAGAACAGAGGTTTTTTTTTACTTTTTAATTCCTGCTCTGTATACCATTACACTTAAATGATTTGTTGGGGACCAAAATACATGTTTTTTTAAACCTCTATTAACAATGCAATTTTGACCTGTGTGACCTATAGTTTTTACTGCATACTGTACACATTTACTGTACTGTATGTCTGTGACTATATACATGATAAAAAAAAAAAAAAAGACAAATGTACTGTACATCAGTAACATGGATTAGAAAAATATGTGAACTTTAATTCGAATTTTACATTAAATTGTGAGCTTAGCTTTATAGGTGCCATTAACAAATCAGTATATTATCAATTTATTTCAGAAGCAATGTTAGCATATCTGTAATACTTAACCATTACATTAATAATTCACTTTCAATGCCAAACACCAATTCCAAACACAATACCAAAAGTCTAAAATCACTTTAACAAAATCCACGTTTTATGACTATTCCACGACAAAAAGCAGATCCCACAAATGAAAAAAAATATATACTTGTACAGAATGTTCTGGAAAATGCAGCAATAGCTGATAAGAGAAAAATAAATAAACACAAGGGTCAACAAGAACAGAAATGCATTCAGATCTAAGAGAGTCAGACTTTGTACAGACAATTTCCCCTGGGTTTCCTCACGTAACATGTTCTGATAAACTTTTAAATGACTTCCAAAAATAATAAACGTAGACAAAGACAGGGAGGACAAAGACAACAGGGAGGAGAAAGTGATTGTCAGATGCTTAGACTATGAGACACACTCTAACACCTCATGGCTTTCCTCATACATCAGGACAAAACGAGATGAAAAACCACTTCTTAATCCTGACTAAAGCTGGAAGTATGCAGATCTGTCATCATCTCAGCTGCTCTGAGTGTCCAGATTAACTCTGACTGTGATCTTAGCAGGATTCTTGGCCACAGAGACCCCGAATACAATCGATTTCACATTCATTCTACATTTAGACAAGGAGCAGCTGTGCGGAGACCGTTTCGTGCCGGTCTTGGGAGTTCCTGATGGCCGTGCATATCTGCTGAAGCTGCTGGGAAAGAGATGAGAGTGATGGAGAAGGCATGCTAGCAGATGTTTGGCCCTAATGCTGATGAATGTTGTCCTGGGCAGCTCTTCTGACACCAGCTGAACTAAACAGAGGAGTCTGTTCTCAGGCCAGCTCTAAATGATAACTTCCACCTTGGGGCTTTTTGGCTCCAATCAATCAAATTTTACAAAAATGCAGCCAAGAGCATTTCCGCCCACTTGAAGCAATTATCAGCTGCTGTGATGATCAGTTTCACTGCTGGAAAAAGGTTGGCGGTAAACACTCAAGCGAACTTTTATATAAAAGTGAGCAAATAGAGGGAACAAATCAACGGTTTAATACATAACACCAGTCTGAAGTCTTACTTGCAGAACATTATTTGCATTTCCATATGTAGCCAGAAAAAGATAATTATATTTCAGTATGGTGAAACAACTTGTGTAATAAAATATTTTATAATTACTACTATTGTTGTATGTTTTACTTTTCTTTTTTGTTCTGCATATCTATATAATTGAAATGATTTGTTGTGAAACGAGGGGGTTATAGCATTTAATGCAAATTTTTTGCATCTGTTTTTTTGCAAAAGTTTTGATCTGGTATGACTTTTTTACGTATTTACACTAATAAAAAATTCAAACAAAGCTCATTAAAACTGCATAAAATAAAAGAAACAAGACAACAAATTTTATTTTTCAAGTACCCATATGCATACATATACACATACATAATATTAT
>JAUCMR010000160.1:16885893-16898520 GCA_032357425.1 Enteromius argenteus
CAATGCAGATTTATTTTCACAGCCACCTTTGCTCAGATTTACCAAGGGTGCCAATAATAGTGGAGGGCACTGTATATATATATATATATAAATATATACACACACACACACACATATAATGGTTACTTGGGAGTAATTACGCATACTTTGTTATTATAATATTAAGTACATGTAACAAGGTCAAATTTGAATTCAGTGTTATCAAAATATTTAAGTTCTCAGAATTTCATTTTTATTAATTTTGTTTGTTTGTTTGTTAAGATAAAAATTACAAGCTTTAGTGTTTTCCTGTTTTATTGCTTTTCTTGCTGAAGACAAATCAAAAAACACTTCAAAGTCTTTTTGGGCAACATCCATATTACCATAACCATAATCATGAAAATGATGTAAATATTTTGGTATTAAAAAATAAAAAATAAATAAAAAGTAAACTTATTATCAGCAAAGGTTTTATTTAATTATAATATTTGGTCTCCTGGTTGGGAGAAAGGCTGAAAATGAACAGCTTAGTCATTAATGCAGAGAAATATCTTTGGAGGCCTTTGAATATAGTCTTGGACTGAGAGCCCTTGGAATCAGAAAGGTGGAGGGGTTTTGGTAGAAGCAAAGTGAGCCTGTGCAGACCTGGAAAAATTTTGACCAGAATAAAATGTGACTGATACCATGTTTAACGTTAGGTGCTGAATTCAAAACACTCAAAACATAGACAACTCTGTAAGCTAAGTTTTTCCTAATGTGAAGCTTGTTTGACTGTCCACACATTCAGAAATAAATACCGCCAGCTGTAAATGAGGTGAACTGGGACATTTGGGTTTGTGTGGCCAGAAACTATGTTACATGGAAAATCGTCAGGAGAACAATGCCAAGGGCATATTTTCAACTCCTCTGAGAACGCCACAAGGAATTCAGGTTGTTCTTGTGCACGGTGGTCATAACCAGCGCTACCTAATAAAGTAGCCTCAGAGTGCATAGCATGCTGGACAATACGAGCACACACTTCTGTTCTAATGAGGAGTGCGAAAGTGGTCCAACTGTAGCCGGGAATCAAACTCATTAGGCATCTGGTATTCATTAAGACCTTGTTAAAGCTGTGAACCTCATCATGAAGATTATTACAGCCCAAAACACCCATCTCACATCTGAATCTAACCCCAGAAAGCGGGAAACTGAGTGACAAAAACACTTACCGTTACTTACTTATGTTTGACTGTCTACTCAAAGTCTTTAAAGTTAATCTTTTTTAAAGCCATGTTTCTTGTTTTAAGGACTCTTTCATGTATGAAATGCTTCACATGTAAGTCATAGACGGTTGAAGCATGTTTAATGTCAATTCAGTGTCGTGACATGTCTATTAAAGTGTGTACATTCAGAACAGAGGGACCTGAAATGGTCCTAAAAGGTTGAAATAATACACATTGTGAACGATATAAATGGTAATTCACGTCCTAACCCAGTGAAAAGAGGGTATGTGTCCAAACAGAGGCAAGATCTGATATGTGGTCTACTACAGCATGAAGGATGAGGAGGAAAGAAACAACTGAAGAAAAACATCATCATTGAATTAAAGCTGAAAGTCTGGCCCGACGGCTGAGAGAGACTCTGTATCACTCATGCTAATAGAGATAATCAGCTCCATCTAAACCATTGTCAGCCCTGCTGCCTGACAGAGAAGATGGAGTTTATGGAGTAATTAGGGAGCTTTATAAACCACTGCTTGATAGGAGCCACCTGTATGAACTGTCTCCTGTTCTCTGCTTCTGGTCTCAGTATCGCTTTCTTTTCTGATTCTTTGTGTTACTGTTTTTGTCTACCTCTTCTTACAACAAGAATACTTTTTGTGCACAAAGAAAACAAAACTAATGACTTTATTAAACAATTTGTCTCTTCCGGGTCACCCTTTAGCACCATTTTAGAGAGTATCACATACGCAAACAACATATGCATGTGGATTTACATGGAGGAGGTGAACTCTTGAATAAAGTCATTATTTTTGTTTTCTTTGCGCAAATAAAGTATTTTTGTAGCTTCATAAAATTATAGTTAACCCACTGATGTCACATGGGCTTTTTTAACAATCTTCTTACCACGTTTCTGATCCTTGATTGTGATCCTAACGGTCTATGGCAGCTCTCAAAATTTATCAAAAATATGTTAATTTACGTTCTGAAGATGAACGAAGGTCTTACAGGTTTGGAACAACATATGGGTGAGTAATTAATAACAGAATTTTAATTTTGGGGTAATTTTGGTTTATGCTAGTGATTTTAATTATTATCTTATCAATATCTTTTTCTTATTTTTGGTGATGTACAGTACCTTGGGAGTCTGATGTGAGCAAGAACAAGATTCTTGGTTACCTTGACATCTTGTGAAATGTTGCCACTCCATTCAGGTCTATTCAGTAAAACGGTAATAAAAACCAACAGGTGCCATTTCTATACAATCAAAAGCTGCTTCATAAACCCTAGCAGGTTTAGTCCTTGCCATGTTGCGATTAGTTGCCATGGGAAGCTACAATGACTCTGAAATTGTGATAAACCTCTATAATTATTAGTGCTGTCAATCGATTAAAAAAATGTATCTTGTTAATCACATAATTTAAAATACTAGGATTTACCTGTAAATGTGTTGCAATATAGAAATACATTACAAACTAGTTTAAGGAAACATAACTTTTTATACCTCCGCCATGAGACTTAATCCTTATTATTCCTTTATCATTATTCTTCTGTTTTTATTCAGCCATTATCAGCCTTTATATTGGCAATACAACATTTACCAAGCCACATCACTTCAATCCCGGTAAACATTTACCCAACTACTATCAAAAAATATTTCTAAGTAAATACAACAAAACATTTTCTTGTGACCTTACGTGATGCACTATGAAAAAATGCATTATGAAGAACTGCACCTGTTGTGATCTAACATTAGCATCATGCTACATAAGACAATTTTTGAGATTAATAGTACTCTTTTACTTAAAACTCACTTTAAACCACCATTGAGTGTTTGTAATAACTTCTTTTTGCGATCACATGTGGAGTTCGGTTGTTTGCTGTTGTTTAAATATGCTATGTACAGCCTTTTGTATCGCTGTACAAATTATTCCTAAGTACACATCTTGTTATGAAAATATCAAAATCTCAAGAAAATAACATACAAACCGTATCCTATTGTGATCGTGTGTTAATAATAATCTATAGTGGTCGTTGTCATGTTTATTTCTGCTGTGAAAAAAAGCCTTAACATGTATGCTGTAGTTGAAACTCATGTTGTTTGTGATATTACGACTGTCTCTCCATTCTTAAGTTGCCAGGTATACATTCTGAGTATAATGCACATTCATAAAATGATCTATTTTCATTTTTATTTGTCTATATACACTTTGGGTGGCCACAGTACATTATAAAAGTAACCCAAAAACATGCATTTTCAAAATAGCCAAATTGTGTGGAAAACCGTGACCCTGGCAACACTGGTTCACTGTACCCTTATCACACAGATAACCTTCCGTGCTGCGAAGACGTCAAGAAGTTGGGGTCAGACCTTATCAAACGATTTATTTGCGTTAAAAAAATATGCTAACGTATGTTAACGCATTAATGTTGATAGCCCTAATAAGTATCAATGACAACTAACTACTAGTGTCTTAACACACTTCAACACAGAGCCCCATGTTTTCAAGTCCAACCTGAAATAGCACTTTGTCCCTCTGGAGCATCTAAGGAAGTGAGAAAAAGGAAGAGAGGTGAGAGGGGAAGACAAAGCAAGCCAAAAATGATTTTAGTCTGTGTTCTGGAAGAGTGAATCTTTTTAAATCTTCCACAAGGAGCAGTCTAAGAAAGAGAGGAAGCTGATGGGAAAGAGACTCGTTTTGAGGCTGGAACAGTACTGATGGGCCGTGCGCTGCAGGCCAAGCCTTTATTTGTGTTCTGAGGCAGAGACCACAAGCGAGCGATCCAGTGAGCCACACCCCCGAGAGAGTGAACTCCAGCAGGCACAAACACGCATGCACACGCAAACACCGTGGATGGTCTGCATCACCGAGCACTAAATAGAGGAGAGCCCACATTTATAAGAGCAGGGCCGCTCCACCCAGCTCCACTCATTGAGAGAGGGGGGAAGAAAAGAGATAAAAGAAAATGAGCAAGCCAGAAATCACCACACTGAGTGAAACAAATGAGAGACGAGGCTTTAACAGAGGAAATGAGTATGATGTGAATGCAAACATCACATGCCCATATTCTTCTGATACTCTCATACTTTCAATCTGACTTTAACTTGCTTCAGATCAAATATACACAGATAAGCGGCATCAATATAGAAGTGACATTTTATTTAGAAAAAATGTAAAACAAAGATAAAACAAAGCATTTACAAACACCACAACAAGCACGCTATGTATCAGATTAAGTGCCACTTATAAATAAAAGAGGCAATTACCATTTGGAAAGTATTTAAAAGCTATTTGGGCACAAGAAAATTACTTAAGGTCTTTTTGTGCAATTATATTGATATTAAATATGAGTTAAACAATGAGCATGTTGTTTATCACTAAATTTTTAACTTATTTATTGATGTGTGTTTTCAAGTTATATCAGTTCTATTTAGTAACTTTTCTTTACGCAGTAGCTTATATTGCTGCTATTTCTGAACATAACTATATCCATTTTTAACCACATTAAATTAGCTTGCAGCTTGGAAAGCAGTTTGCTAGCATCTTCCTAAATGCAGTTCGTGCACAGGTACCAGTTTGCAGCTTTGCTTATTTATATCTGAACCTTTAAGCCCTTTCACAGGATGAGGCCTGCCACTATGGCAACCCTCAGCAACCACAAAACTGTCGTCACAGGCAACCCAGCTGGGCGATTGGGCACTAATAGCAATGGTGGAGGGAGTGATCTGTTGCCAAAGCCACTCTTAGGTTTGGCTGCACATCCCTCTCCCAAGAGAGGCACAATCACCATGGGCATATCCTAATGGACTGAACACGCTTCTCTCCTCAATGTGTGTGTGTGCAGTAAACATGAATATACCCAAATGACAGCTCTTGAGGAAGATGAGGATAAGTGTTAGGCTGAGGAGAGGATAGTAGAAAGTACTTGACATACTGTACCAGCCAACAATTTATTGATAGTAGGACTTACAGTATATGTTATACAAATATAGTAAAATGTGGTCCAAACAACAACTAGTTACTAGATTTGCCGGTTTAAGGTTCATGGCACTTTCTCTATTCAATACTAGAAAGTAAACTTGATATCCCTGAGTCCAACTATTTGCAAAGCCTCCGGGCAGCTCAAACAAGACCAAGTCCTGTTTAAATGAATGGAGGAATCCTGAAATCTCAAAAAATGTTAATTGAACTCACAATTAAATCAAGAAATTCTGAAATGAACTGCCACAGTTTATCTTATGCTCAATTAGCATTTAAAAGCCTTATTTTTCAGGCTAGATCAGTCAGTGCACAGTCATATCGCACTTAATAACTCTGCATGTGCATTGGCTGGTCTAGCCTCAGGGAAGCAGAGATCCTTATGGCCACTGAAGTGATGCAATGACTTTATCAATCAGCGATTGGCTCTTTCACTCAAAAGGCGGGACTATTTCACTTATATTGCGTGTTGCAGTTTCTCTTATTCATAAGTATAAGAGTGAACCATCTTGGCATATCTACAGTCTTTGATTCCATGTACGAGAATCCATTGAAATGCATTAGACCGTTGTCTAAGGACTTATGAAGTGTGATATATTAAGTCCATTTAAATCAAAGAATATTGCTACTGTAAATATGAGAGAGATTTATGGAGTACTTTCAACATTCAGTCTAAAACGTAGGCCTGCACACAAAAAAAATTCGGCTAGCACAGAAAGTGAATTCAAAAGCACTTTGTGCAGTCTTTCAACAGAAACATGATCAGACTTCCTCCATCCTTCTTCTATGCGTCTCACTGTCACTTTCTCATCGTCTCTCACCCTCTCACAGAATGATGGAGAAGAGGAAAAGTGCGCAACAGAGAGAGAAGAGGAGAGGAGACTGGTACAATGGCCATCTCTGTGCTTGTACGGCTGCCAGGACGCGAGGAGGGAGGAGTGGAGGGTCTGACCAAACAGAGCAAATGTGGAAAGGCAAAAGAGAGAGAGAGTGAAAATCAGAGACAGCGGGCGGGATGAATAAGCCCTCCTCAGCCCATCTCCACCAGGCTCAGCCATACAAGGACGGGCCTGTGCCTCAGAAGGGCGAGAAAACCAACACCACACACCTCGAACGCTCTGCATCAGAGCCCTTATTGTACACACCACTTTTCCCAGGATACCCTACACCCCCTGAAGCGGGACTAATGGATATTCCTGCTATCTTTTCCTCTTTTAGCTCACTCTCTGGAGACTATACCTCTACCTGAACCATGTTTTACAAAGATCACAGAGGACCATTAGAGGAAAAAGACCCCCTGCACCAAGCACAACGGGTGTATAGATGTGTGTATACATAAGCATAAATGTGACAGACAGTACTGTGGAGCAACTAACTAATAGTAGAGACGGTACCAACCTACATTTTTCAGTAATGTGGGTGACAGTTAGCTCAGCTGTTCAGTGAATTCAGCCATCACAAAATCATAAAGGAGATCTGCTTAAGATTAAAAAAAATTACTTAAGTGTACATTTGATGGCCACCGCTCCGTGCCACATATTCAAAGGCCATATATATCTATAAATAACTGGAAAAAATTTATATTTGTAATATTACCTTAATCATTTGTTAACGCATTACCTGACATGAACAATAAACAATACATTTCAATATCTATTAATCTTTGTTAATGTTAGCTAATGAAAATACAGTTGTTCATTGTTTATTCATGTTAGTTCACAGTGCAATAACTAATGTTAACAAACACAAATTGTCATTTTAATAATGCCTTAGTATATGCTGAAATTAACATTAACTAACATTAATAAATGCTGTAGAAGTATTGTTCATTCTAGTTCATGTTTGCAAATGTTGTTACCTAATAAACCTTATTGTAAGGTGTAACCTTTTTTTCTTACCTTGGCATTAAATGATAAACCTCTGACCAACACAATCAATCTCTAGATAATATTTCCTCTTTTTTCAGTTTTTTTTCAATTTCTAATTGAAGATATATGGGAAAATTAAGTTATATTTGTAGTTTCTGTTCACTATGATAGAAGTGTACACAACTATGATGACTATGATGGAATGTAAAAATGGGGCAATATTGTTTGCTAAGTTAAATGGCATAAAATATGATGCTTTCCTAAATCCAATTCCTTAATGATTCAGTTATCATTCTTTTAGAAATGTTTATTAGTGACTACATGAATGAAATCCAACAATAGTGTATAACCGTGTACTTAAAACAAATTTTTATAATTTTTTTGACGATACACATTGTTACACTGGCAATGAATAGTAGTGCAAGAAACAGTTTTGGAGAATACTTTAAAAAAATTTTACAATAATATTTCCCCAAAAAATATAAAATCTGTCAGAATTTGCACGTACGCATATACCCCCGCAAATGCAGCTGATTATTACTATGATTCATTTAATTTTTTTTTTTTTTATAGCATTTACAGTACTTTAGTTTGCTGCAGTTATTTAAACACAACAACTGAAGTTTTTTTTTCTCTTTGGTTACCAATATTCAATTTCACCGAAAGGTACTATAGCAGGACTGTAGAATTTAGCTTGTAGCTTGTCAAGCTATGGATTCAAACTGTCAGGCGCAGTGGTTTACGTCCATCCAAACAACACCTGATGAGTTCTGGGAACACGCATGTTCTTGTAAGTACAGAGAAAGAAAAGTCATTTTGAGAACACGCATGTTCTTGTAAGTACAGAGAAAGAAAAGTCATTTTTGAGAACACATTGTGCTTTCCATTAATAAAGCCAAACCACACAAAAAGGAGCAATCATGCCACACAATTCCAAAATAATGTGTGGAAACTGTCGGAAAAGGGCACCACAAACACACACACACATCCTTAAGAAGACATCATGCCAAGACTCTATGTTAAGTGCTGGAGACAACTAAGAGTAAAAAAATGCAAGCGTTCCATAAAGAAGACGAGAGGAAGGAGCAGGACTGAAGGGATTCCAGTTTGAGGATGAAAAACGAGGAGAGAGCTTGAACGGATCTTAAAATTCCAGCAGAAATATGCGAGGGAATGATCCTAACCCTCTCTGGCACCAAAGTGCCTTCTGGGATCAAAAAAAATACCACAATTATACCAGAGTCCCCCATAACAGACCCTCATGACAGACGAACATAAAAGGCTCTGAGGCCACTGACAGTAAAAGGCAAGCCGACTGTTTATGTGCATGTTTGTGTGTCCAGTGTTTCTGACCACAGACATGGCAGCAAATCAACCCTACTGCTACACCTCATTGGCTACTTCCTTGTTCCTGCCTTTCAGCATCATTTAATCCAGAACTTTCGCTTATATATCTAATCCATTGTTTGGCATGGCTAACTTCAGCCTTTCATCCCTGCACTAAAACCGTGCGCTGTAGCGAAACAATCTAAAAAACAGATGCTGCTGAACCCTGTAACATACATGTTAGTAGAAAGAGCCTCAGAAAGAATAAAGCATGAGAAAAAATTTTGATTGTGCAGAGAGAGATTGAGAACAGAAGGTGACGACCCTAATTTGGACTGGATTGGTGTCGGCAGTAAATTAACAGGGTTAACTGGGTGGTTGGCTCAGATTTATTGGGAGGCCCAAAGCTGGATGTCTGCGGGTCAAAATAATGGCTGAGATATTTCATACTTTAAAAGTGGCATGCAAGTAGGGTGTCTTGAACATGACGGCTATGGCTCCGTCTACACCACACTCTCCTTATACACTGGTGGGATGTCTGTGAGAGAATGTATCATTAGGGCTGTACAACAGGGCCAACAAAAATTATATTGCAATTATTTTGCACTCAGACAAACATCCCATATTTTTAACACTGAAAAAAAGCACAAACTACAAACTAAAAAGTCGAAACTAAACTAAAAATGCCTTTGTTTCCAAAGAAATGCTTTGCCCGCACTGCCATTAAACACGTTTGTTAGAATAGACAATTACAGCTGTTTATAACAAATATTAAAAAACAACAACAACAACAACAACGCAACACGATTACAAAAACAAAAAAAAGACAAAAAACAAGACAAAAGGAAAAACCAAAAGCAACACAAGCTAAAAACAAGATTAGGAAAATAAAAATACAATACAAAAAAAAACAAAACACAAATAACAAGACAAAAACAAGCAACAAAAATAAAATGACAAAAAATAAAAACAAACCATTCCAAAACAAAGCAAAAACAACAAGCAACAGAATACAAGACAAAAAAAAAACAAAAAAAACATGAGACAAAAAACACAAAAGAAGAGAGGAAAAAACATTGTTTTTACATTTACATTCAGCGTCAGTGTCCAAGACTAGGCCTACACCATATTTTCTAGTCTAGTCACAGACAGATAATATGGTCTTAAACTCAGACTTGAGAGGAGCTTCTCTACTTACAAATACTTAATAGTAGCTTTATTGTGATTAATTTTAAATGTTGTGTGTAAAAGCACATTTTCACAGCATATTACATTGAGATTATTTGTTGATCTCAGTGCTCAGTGCCACTATCATCATGCTGATTCTCCCAGACCTCCCATGAGCTTCGTTCAGAAGCATTCAAACATTGGTCTTTAAAAGGACCAAGCATTTCTGACAAGGGAATTGGGATGTTATGGAGTTTAATAAGCTGTGTCACGAATGTGTGTTTATTTAACATCCATAGCACTGATAAAATGACTGGAATGTCTTCAGCCATCAAAGGTCCCGTCTGTTTTTTCCTGCTCTGACATCTGCCTTGTAGAAACTTCTGTGGGACTGAGACCATTACTAAATAGCAGACATATCTCACAATAACTTTCCCACAACTTCATCTGCTCAGTTTTAGCTTTTGGGACAGAATCTGAAGCACTTTCCCTTCAAATTATTGCCTGTTCTTCCATTTTTTTCTATCCCCCAAGATGCTACAGTGTCAGTGGAGAACAGCACTAATAAGTACATAACTCATAATAATGAAGATCTCTTAATGACGCTAATAAACCAGAGGTTAAAAGAAGCTACAAGAAAGGTCAACCACACTGTTTCAATGATGTTCTAAATTAACCACTTCCAGGTAGGACTCCCATGAACGTAAGCACTGTGAAGTGACCTTTTCAAAGTTTATGTACTCACCGCCCGCTATAAAAATATTGGAAACGCTAACCCTTTTATTGGAGACAATATTAACGGATGGAAATCATAATCTCATTTCCTGAGAGTGCAATCCTGGAGCTCGTTGCAAAGAGGCATCGCAGTTCATTTGTGCCACTGAAAACCTGCTCTTCCCATGAAGTCATATATAGGCAGAGACTAAAGGGATTTATCTCAGCAGCAGAGCAAAGCAATCCTCTTCCGTGAGAAGATTCGATGTAGCATGTACTGGGAGCATGAGCACACATGGAAGCTCCTCAGATGCACGAGGCAGAACTAACATCAATGTTCCGCTGCAGATCCCATCAGCACTGAGACTTACCAGACCTCATCTCTCCAACTTCACTTTGCTCGTTTTTGACCACCTTTTACTGCATATGTTCAGCACAGTTTCACACAGAGTATAAAACCTGATCACACACTGAAAAATAAACTAAGCAGTCTTGTGAGACCAAAAATATTGACAAGTATTTTGTGCTTATTTATATGAGCACAAAAAAACGGATTTCAAAATGAGAAATTGAGGCTGAAATGGATTTCAAAATGAAGGCTTACAAGATGCCCTGTTTTCTTAACCCTTGTCCCGTGCTTAAAGCGCTTTACCTAATTTGGTTTTCTGGTCATAAATGACTGGCATTAAAAATAACTTGTTTGTGAATCTCTCCTTATCCAATATCATCACCAAATCTTGGATTCAATCCTTTTGACAACTTGTTTCCTTTTTAGTTAGCACAGATTTTGTATTTTGTTTTCGAACTGTTAAACGGTAGGGCCGCATTTTTTGACTGATAAAAGCATTATTTGTGTATAAATTTTAGCAAAGTTCACTCAAAAAACCGAGGCACATACGTTTTGATCAAAGGGGCTTATGATCTATGAATTCCAAAAAGAATTACAAGCTTGTGCTAATTGAAATAAAATACAGGTTATTTGTAGGTAATTTTTGAACACATGCAACAAAGTACATTTCTTTACTTTTTTTTTATTCCCTTTAGGCTTTATTCCAATGCAATATTAGGCCATAGCTATGTGCATTAAGTGTAAGTATCGATAGACAAAAAAATTACACTAAGTGAAAATAGTACATTTTCTTAGTAATAGATATTATTTACATTATGTGCAAATAGTTATAGATTCTATTTACACTATGATTTTCTGATATTTATACTAATTATTGCAAATAGTGGCATTTATCTGTACCTCAGTACTGTAGTACATTACAAAACTGTATCAACAATAACATATTGAGAGTAAATGATCATTTTAATTCAAAATATTAAATGGATTACACCTTATTAGGACAATAAAACCCTTAATACACCTTCCCTAAACTTCACTTTCATCTTTTCAATATTTTCCTTCATTTTTATTGAAAATAAAGGCCTTACCAATGTGATATGAGATTTGAAAAGGGAGAAAAAAAATGTTTGGCACAATGCAGGTTCGAACCCAGGTCGTCAAAAATGACTATGGCACACACTTTACCATCTACAACACTGGAGCTGATTCATGACATTCTTTTATAGTGTTGACCACCCCAATCACAATTTGGTGGGTGGAGTTAGTTTAAATAGCCTATGTCAACAAGGCGTTCACTTAGGGGAATGAAGACTTTGATAATATTAACTAGCATTTTTGCAAACAAAATCCTCTCTGGGTCAAAATGATTGAAATAACTTGAGGATGTTGCTTGTTATGTCATGGCTGGTTCAGAAAAAGAAAAAGTTTTTTAATCACATCGTGTACGGTTAAGACATTGTATTATTGTCTTCTTCATGACTGAGTGAAACCGGGACAAGTAGAACCCTGTTTTTTTTTACAACAAAAGACATCCTGCAATCAGCGCTCCAGATCTCATTTGTATGAAGGCTACTTGCTATTTAAAACAAGAACAAGCTCTTCAGACTATGCCGCCCTGACTTCTGTTTCAATAGGACATACATCAACACAAAAGATCCCCTGTCAAATCTTTTCATGGGGGCTTTATTGGTTCGGATCTGTTATTTGTTCAGAATTATATTAAAAGAGTTGTGAGAGTGACTCTACCTGAGAGAGGGGTCGGGACAGTCTGTGACTCTGTACACTCTTCTCCTCTGAAGACCAGGAATGGAGCTGAAGGCTGAAAAATAAAGAAATATTTAGCTTTAATAAGTGCACAATCATGGGACAAAAAAGTCAAAAGTCTGATGAGTAGATATAACAACACTTTCATTATTCATTATTATCATCTGTTACTTTTGATGATAATGTTAGGGAGGATTTTTTTTAGAATTTTAAATAAATACTGTTTGCTTGAACTTTCTATTAAGCAAAAAAAAAAATCAGAAAAATGTATTAAAGTTTCC
>JAUCMR010000160.1:16915803-16937602 GCA_032357425.1 Enteromius argenteus
GATGATCAGAAGAAATGGACAGCACCTGAGTTAAATATATGAGTGTCACATCAAAGGGTCTGAATACTTAGGACCATGTGATATTTCAGTTTCTATTTTTTAATAAATCTGCATAAAAAATGTCAACAATTGTGTGTTTTTTACAGTTACGAAGAAAAAAAATTAACAAATGATTTCAGCAAATAGCTGCAGTATAACAAAGAGTGAAAAATTTAAGGGGGTCTGAATACTTTCCGTACCCATTGTATAATTTGATAGTATAATTTTATAATATATATATATATATATATATATATATATATATATATATGCTAACCTGATTTTGCCAAGTGCAAGATGTCCCTGGGGCAACATTGTGATTAGGCATCTGATCTGATTTTAGGCATTACTCATGGGTAATAGGGTTTAGGTGTAGAAATAAGGTTAAAACTACATGTTTGCATTAAAATGTTGTCCCAGGGTCAACAAAATATGTTGTAGTACTTGGAAAAATCAGGACGTGCTATATATTATATATATAGCACGTCCTGATTTTGCCATTATATATATGAAAATACATATATTATATATTTTTATTTATTATACAATATTTGCATAATATACAATTATACATAAACAAATGCAAAAAGGTTGGTCATCACCTTATACTTATTTATACAATAGCAATTTATACAATAGAGATTTACAGTATTAAAGGGAAATGATCTGCCAGCTGTTGCCAAATGGCAGGAAAACCAACCTTCAATGGACATCAAAGTCATTTTTATAAATTAACATGATTAATTTAAGCACCTGACTATTCCACGACTATTAATAGTTTGGACCTGGTTCTGAACCTTTTTTCATGTATTTTTTTTTTTCATAATCAAGGGAAGGAAAGGCAGGGAGGGTAGCTCTGCGAGATAAAAATAGACATGGTTCAGCTGACTGGGAAAATGAAAGTATTTGCATCTCAAAAATGAAAGGCAGGTTTAGGGGAGTCCATGTTTCCATGTTGACATTTGTTGGCGTTTGCCAAAAATCCATTAGCTCGAGTTCCTTTTGCTTCAGCGAGAGGAAACTTAAGGAGATGTAAGAATGGAAAACTGGCAAACTGGTCAACCGGTTTTACGCATTTAGATACATAGTAACAGCTTTGCAATGTTAACTGCACAGTAACACTGGATAAGCTGATCCTCCTGCTGCTCTTATTATTAACAAAGCGAAAGGAATCCGTGTCTGTTCGTCCTGATTGTTTCCTAACAACACACCTGATCTGCAGCTATTAGCTTTCAGTTTCTGTCAGCATCAGTCCATGACACAGCTCACAGAATAGGGCCATCAGTGACTGGTATGACTGGTTCAAACTGGTCAACTTTCCCCTCATATTGCATGTTTTCACAATGACCAATCTCATGACATTTTTATTTCAAATGAGGCATAGTGATATTATATACTGTATTCCAAGAATAAATCGTACTGTAAGAATGGCATGTAAACTATTACAGGAACTAATTTCTGATGAAAAGCCAGTAATTCAGGATCTGAATGGAATGAGTGGTGTTTTGGTTCTGAATCAGTGATGCACTGAAATAAATTCTAGAATGAATATGGAAATTAAAAAGAAAACCGAAACTAGAGCTGCATGATTCTGCTTATATTTTCAAACCATTTTGTCTTTCATAACAAAGTTAAAATGTATTCTCAAGCCCCAACTATCACCCAATGTCTCTAGGTCTGTATTGTGAAAGCAACCTTTTACACTCAAAACCAAAATAATCTGAGCAGGAACTGGCAGGGGCTGAGAGACTGTCAAAAAACATTTGCGTAGTTACAACCATTTTACATCCAAGTGAGGGGGTGTTGGTGTCAGTGAAAGAGAGAATGCATAAAGCTGCCTTTTTTGAACGGTACACTGGCAGTCAGTTTAAACTTGAGAAGGTCAGAGGATTTCTGAGAAAAGGCTAAAGAGCCAGTGAAACCTGACAAGCCAAACATAAGATGTTAGCACCTATCACTACAAAGTAAGTTTGAGGATGGTAAAATGGTACAAGCTCATAAAACCCGTCAAGAAGACATTTCACACCGAAAGCAAAAGAAAAGTGTTTTTTTTAGAAATTAAAACATCGAAGGTCGATTTTACTAATAATACGTTTTGCATTTTTCTTTCTGAATTTCACATTCAGAGTAATTATAGCTGCAGAAAATACACAGGATGGAAAACCTGTAATGTAACTGTATTCAAAACATACCAAATTGAATCAGATTTGATTTCCATTAAACTGTGTTCTGAATAAAACAATCATTCAAATTTGAATCAAATTGCATACTGAATCATTTAAGTTTCGCTGAACTTCTTAAATAGAATCCAATCAAATCATGAATTGAACTCAAAGTAGGCCATACACATACACATTGTTTCAAAGCAGCTTTATAGAAAATCACAATGTTTGTGTTTATTTAATATTTTCATGCCTTGCAGCTGCATTTAGCAGATTAGAGCTGGCCAATAGAGAGTTTACATTTTGTGATGATATAGTCACACAGTTGAGGTTTGCTACAGCCTATATCACTTTATACTTTAGATGCTCAAAGGTTTCAACCCACTGTAATTTTAAGTTTATTTCTTTTATTAAGTTTTTTTGTATGTATTTTTGTATTGCATAAATGAGAACCGCATGCAAAATGTTGCTTATTTTGCATAACTGTCATAGAAATAACACCACAAAGCATAATATTGACTTTTTCATGCAAATTATTATTTCTTTACATTGCATTGCATTAATGAGAACCGGATTCAAAATATTGGTTATTTTGCATAAGTATCATTAAAATAATGCCACATGGCATCATTTTTTAATTCTTTCCAACTCTGGCACCAATCATTCTTCTCAGATGCTATTCTGAAATGCTTACAGAAAGCCTATTCTCTTTCCTTCAGAGTAAAAACTGAGTGACCAGACAGACAGTAAGGTCAGCCAGGAAGCTCTCTGACTGAAATAGCATGCAAATGAGGATATTGAAACTGAAATGAACCCTAGATATTCGCTGCAAGCGTCACATTCAGTGCTTTGAGAGATGTCAGAACGTCTGGTTGTGCAGTAATTACTGCTCCTGCAGCCACTCGAATATCTCCGTGGCCTATAGAAATCAGAAAGCACGCCAGGTTCAGACTGAAGGATCATCTCCTGTTTTGCAAAAAGTGTCTCTCACCATTTGTTATTATCAAAAAGATTTCCCAAATCAAAACACATCCTGTTTAAACAAGTAGGCTAAGTTAGTCTCGAGTGTAGCCAAGGCAAAATGCTGTGTATTGTGCACATATTTACCCAGAGGGAAAAATTGTGAAACCTTTAATAAAGTTTAATAATTATTTTATTTTCACACAGCCAACACCTTGAGTGACTCATCATGGGCTAAAAAGCTGTTCTCCAAGAGCAAAGGGAAAAGATGCCAATTCCAGCATTCAGATCTGTGGGAAAGTTATTATATTGGAAGAAGTTATATAACAGTTTTGAATGAAGTGAAGGTCTTCAATGGGTATTTGTGTGCAAGGCTATATTCCCAAACTTTGCCCTCATTTTACTGGTGTTTTGGACTGAATCTAAACAAATGTGGTGGAAGATGTGAATGAAGATTTCCGGTACAACAATACTACATGACATGATCAAAACCGCAGATGTGGCCTGGAATACTAGCTTACACTCACACACACCTCAAAGTCATCCAACAGCTCTAAAATAGCCATGATTTTTCCATATCTCAGTCTTCCCGAAGTACAATATGCACACACACTGGTTTTTTAACCAATTGTTTTTAATTACAGACCTGCTTCTGTAATGTATTAAAGGATTAATGGAGCATAATTTCAGTATTTCTGTGATTATGTGTATGCTACTATTAAAGACCAATGGTCAATTTAAATAAAACTCAGTCTGAATAAAGAAAAAAAAGTGTTACAATTTTTACTAATGTTTTTATATCTGCTCCCAATATCTGCTCTCCTAACTCAAGCTACTGTCAAACGTGCATTTGAGACAAAAAAATTGTAATATTAAAATAGCAGCCTGCACTGCGAACTGTGCTGAAAATACATGTCAAAGTCAGGAAACACAAACCTGTTTCATGATTTGAAACAATATAATTCATTAGAACATACAGAAGATAATCATGTTGTTAACCGCCTGGGGTCGGTTATGTCGCCGGCGGCAGCACGTGGATTTGACTCGAAAAGTGTGCAGTATTAAAAAATGTAGGAGTAGTTTAAATCCAGATTTAACATTGTTCTTTCTACTACTTCCACAGTAGGTGCAAAATTTTTGGAGGAAAAAAAAAAAGATTTTTGGCACAAAACATTGTATGGTGATAATGTTTTTGGCCATATCACCAGCCCTAGCCTTTAGTCTTTGCTGTGGAAGTGAAATTGGTATCAAGAACTGTGAAATGTTTTTGACAGCTGAAAATACACATTCCCCTCCCATCACCACACACTCATATGTGACTTCAAAGTCAAACTCAAAAAGACTACCAGACGCTTTTATCCAAATCTATCTGACTTAAGGTACACCGCATTTCAGTTCATGGCCTTGGCACTGGTAACATCTTAGCTACAAATAATGTGACCGGGGTGTGTCCTGAGTTTAGATCACGCTACAGACTTAGAAAAAGACTTAGTATCAACTACTGCATTACAATTACAAGGATTCAAAGTATGAGCCGTACAGTAATAAATCAATACACTTAGTCTACAGTATAGTTGCACACCCCAAACCTACCGAACATACTATGCTTTTTCTCCCATGATCCACTCCCATGAGTGAGCTTAACACAGTCACACCTGGCCAACACACACCCAGTCAGCACAGCACCACACTCATGCCACAGCTACACAACAACTCCCCGTTCTGCTTAAAACACGCCAGAATAAAACATTCCTCACATTCTTATCACATTCAGTGACAGTGAGTCAACGCTGATACCTTCCATCCCATAACTGAGGAAGAAACATCAAACTACACGCTACAATGAGAAGAATAGAACTCAAAGGGCGTTGGGTGGAGATGAACAAAAGAAGACATGAGCTCAGTCTGAATAATGGTCGGTGTGTTGGTATTTGAAAATTTCACTGAATGATTCATTGCGATTTTGCATTCCAGTGGCACCTAATTACCGTCAGTTTTCGATATTTGGTATTTATATCTTTATGACGCGAGTTACATAAGGCGGTTCACTCCTCAGGTATTATGTTCTGTATGTTTTGCTGTCATAGAAACAGATATTATGATCATGACTCAAGAGTGGAAGGTATTCACGAGCTCTGCGTTCTGACAAGCATGATACATTCTTACCCACGGGCCACAAAAAGTTTTAAAAGAGTTTAAAATTATTAGTTAATAGCCTCCAATGGTGGTCCTTCACTTTACAAGCCATAGAATAATGTAGAACTGTCACGATAGCAACATTTCAGTAAAATTTCACGATTCTTAAATGGAACAGAATATTCCATGCTGAAACATTTAATTTAAATTTTTTAAAAAGTTAATTAGTAAATTGAATTACATTAAATTTGATTTCCATATATCTAACATAAATTTAAATAATAAAATCGCACTAAAATTAACATTTCAAATTAAACTTAATTCAAATTAGATGTTAAATTATACATTTAAATTAAATGGCATGAAATGTTCAATTTAATGTTAAGAAAATAAAGATGAATTACAATTAAATATTGTAATATAATTAACAAAATATTTATTTAAATTTAAAACTTCAAATGTAATCAAATTAAAGACCAAAGAAACTGCAGTTAAATTCAAATTATTCTAAATTACATTTAAATCAACTTAAATTCAAAGTTACATTTAAAATTAAGTTCAACTTTTTATGTAAAATTTAATATGTAGGTTTATAAATTAAAACCTTTAAAAACAATTTAAAAAAACTGTGACATGAGCTCACCACAACACAGATGAAGTCTCAATCCAAGCCCAGTGTGCAAGTGTCTATATTGAGCTTTCCAGATACGGTCATAGAAACAGGACTGCACTTTTCTATATTTGCAAACACAGCCATGAATTCAGAACTGACTCATCTAAACTGACTCAAAAGCAACGATAAGCAGTGGTTAAACACTTTTTGCAAAGGAAGTGGTTAGAGAAGACCCAGTTTTTGGTAAAGTATGGCTGCAATCCAGCACAAGTTTTAGGCCTCAATTACAGAAAACATGGAGTACATTTTGCCCTGAACAGAGAAACTGTGGTGCAGACAGACATACACCATCATTACGACTACCATATTATCCTGTTTACTGCCTTTAAATAAGAACACAGACAGTCTTCAACTGCTACAAAACAGAGAGACGGCACACAGGAAATGTGGTAAGAGACACAGAAATCCAGCAACAAGATACCACATTGTGCACAACCACTCTCCATCATCCACAGTGAGAGAATGTATCTTTATGCAAAGAGTGACACGCTATATGCCACCCTTATATGGAGACGGTTTGGGCGTGAATTATGCAAATAACCTATTTTATAGATGCACTCACACCTAACTTCACAGTTAAGTAAAAATGCAAGCTCATGCAAAGAAGTGTCTCACCTTCGGAAGTTCAAGTCTGATGTACTTGCAAATTCATACAGCAAGATGATGCTTAGTCAACGAAAACATTTACCTTGCTTGACCTTTTTGTTTGTAGATGGGATATTTTCACATTTGGAATTTATTATTTGTGATTTACTACGAATTTAAATCCAACAGCATGACACCACATCCTTTTGCCAAATTCTTCATGCGTATGTGTGTGAACACGCTTTTGTGTAATCCAGATTATTCACCTTCAGAAGAAAAACAAATGCAAGCCTGTGCACCTCCTGTGGTTACTTTTGCTCGAGAACCTTTTCTGTGGATAAAAGAAAAGATGTAAACACAATTATGAATTGAAAGAGACACTCAGTCTCTTTCATCATCAGGAGCTGACAACAGATCATATCAGAGCAGGCAGTTTCCTGTGTATTTGAGCATGCGGTGCAAATTCTTGCTAAACCAGAGACTAGAAACTTTGCATATGTTGAAAGCATCCAAAAACTCTGGTTTTCAAAGCAAAAAAAAAAAAGTCTAATTTGGTGCCCACTATGAAATAACCCTCAGAATATGGAACGGTATGGAATTGTTGCTTTGTATGGGATGTTATTTTGTGGTTCAGTTGACTATCAAAACCATGATGGGCACTGTATACTTGCCTTGGTGGTCTCTGTACGCGGCTGATTTATTGTACAGCTGACAGGGTTGTAGCGCAGAGACATGCAAAATTATAAGTAATGTTTGTGGATGTTATGTCTTCCACGGCCTATTAGCACACTGGGCATATATGAATAAAGAGAGGAAGAATACTTTATTCTCAGTGGAGTCTCAGGGAATGTTTACACGACACAGTTTTCAACTAAAAATGGACAACTTTATGCATTTTGGCCTTTTATTTACATGACAACGGCTTTTGGGGCCATCAAAATGCAAACTTTTGAAAATCGGGTTTTGTGTTTAACCACTTAAGTGTAAACCACAAAAATGTGAATTTACATAAATAGTGCAGGCATATGCATATTATGTGTTGGCACAGTACTTCTTTGCAAAGTGATAACCGCCAACTACAGGCCTGGCATCAATAATACAGCGTTTTAGCCATTTCTGCAGATCAGTGTGAACAGATTTTTTTGACAGCAATGTCATCTATACACAAAAAACTTCATCAATGGTACAATATGCCATAAATGGATATGAACCAAATCAAAATCACTGAGAAGTAGCCTAAGCCTAGGACTGATGTATATAGATATTAATGTTATTTCTAATTAAATTTCCTAACTCTACAGTCTATGATTTTTAGTTTTTCAAAAAGGTCTCAATTTTAATTACCAAGTAAAGAAAACGGTCTAGATTTTTTGTGTATTTAAAGTTTACTGTGCACTGCTATTTTAATTATAATTGTTTTTAATTTAAATTTTATATTTAAAGTTTTGACTTTTGTTATATGCTTTTGTCATTTTTATGTTAGCCGCCAAGGCAACATTCCTTTTTTTTTTTCCAATTTAATTACTATAAAATTCTAAAATAAAATTAATAAATTAGTTTACGTCAACCCTGCTATTTGTTGATACTTGCTTATTCACACTATTGTTTACAGCGCCAATAAATTTTATAACAAAAAAGCATACCAAAAATAAAACATGAATGATAAGAATATGCATGTATGTGTGTGTGTGTGTGTGTGTGTGTGTGTTTTGGAGTGATGGAAGCTGGATAAACAGAGTAACAGTGAGAAGCTAAAATCGAGAGATGAGAAGAATTGCACAGGTGGAGACAATAGAGAGGTACAAAAGCTCTCTCAATGGGTTTGGTCTATGCATAGACACGCGAGTACAGAAACACATCTGGCTTTTTCCCATCAATTCAAAAGTACTGCTCAGTCATCATTCACATTCAGTGCCCAGCCTCAAAACCGCATTCTGCTAAACCTACAGAGAGCTGTGCTGCAGCAACAATACAGGAGCAACTGGTAAAAACCAATGATTTTAATGCAACTTTGTACAAGTCAGAAATTTTATCATTTCTGAGGCTGGACATGAGGGTTTGGACAGTGCTGACACCTTAATCTGTAACGTTTCACATTATTCTGAATCCAAAACATTCCAGTCTGTCCCGGAGCAAAACCCCAACCGGCATACAAGAAAATCCATTGCATACCCTCAGAATATCAAAAACAACTGTGTGCATGCGCTTATGAATCATACGCTATTTAAAGACAACTATCAAACAGAAGTATGCATCTAAAAACCAAGTGAGCTGCCCTACCTAGACAACATTTCTGAGCATCTTAAGAACACAAAATCTAGTGTTTCCAGTTACTGAATCTTTTAATGTACATTACACTCTCATCATCTGGTCTCTGACCCACACAGATTTCATTCTCATGTAATATGTTTTAAAGGTTAATATGGATTAACATCTAGTTATATTCAGAACACGTGTTTAAAGTGTAAGGCTGTCCCAAGGTTTCCCACTCTCTATTAGGACCTCCACCTCCATCAACACGTTTAACCCTTTGTTGCCCTCCTAATTTTTACTCTAATTTTATTTCATTATTATTTTTACCTACTGGTTCTGGCTTTGCTACGTTACCACACACAAACAACATGGACGACTCAAAATGGTTAAACTATTTAGAATAGAAAAGGGTAAATCAATTTCATTTATTGGAATAATTCTGTACTGAGCCCAAATAAAATATTTAGGATTTTTTTTGTTTGCTTGTTTGTTTATTGCTCATTACTATATATTTTTTCACTTCAGCAATGATGTTAAGTGCTTTAAACATTAAGATTTAGGAAAGTTTAAGTTGGAAATGTAATTTTAGGGTTTAGGCTCAAAAACCAGGTAATAAATGGATTAGAAACATAATATAGCAAAGCAAAAAGTTAAAAGTTTCGTTTATTCTCTTTGTCCACTGTGATAGCGTGTGTGAACTTCCTTTAGTTTTACTGTTTCTTAAGTTTGTCTAGTTTAATCTCTCTAATGTAGAGTATTTTGGTGCACTGTGTATCTACTAATGTGCTTAAAAAAAAGAAAGAAAGAAAAGGGGGATTTAAGTGATGGAGAACTATAGACTCACTTTGAATTTGAATTAAGCTGCAGCGTTACAGCTGTTGACTCAAACTACACATTAGATCCATTTCATCACTTAAACAAGCTAAAACATACAGCTTTTCTCTATTTTCTGCGTAGGATAGACAGGTTTTTCAGTGAAGCATCAGGATGCGATAAAGAGACAGAGTGCAGCAGTGTCTGAAGGATGCTGAACTCATGCCATGTTTCTCGCGCCTCATCTGAAGCACGCAAGGACGAGTGTATCACTTCTAAAAAGACACACACAACCCAGTAACTGTACATATTTACAAGAAAATAAAGATTTACCTGGTAAATGGCTGGCGCGCGGTTAGAAGTAATCACAACTCTGCGTTTGGCACCTGTGCGGATGACGTCAAAGCACGCACGCGTTCAGTGCGAGCGCCGAGAGAGTCGCTGCTCTTCTGTCACAAACTCTGCCCGCTTTCTAAAGCAAACCTGATTGAGACACTTTCAGCGCGTCAGTTTTTAGGCTGTGCGCTCCATGTGACCAAATTCCCACACCGCCCAGTTTTTGTCTAACTTTTCCCGAGAACGTTTCCGTTTGCAGAGATGATGGGGCATCACATGCCACGTGTTGCTGTCAAAATAAAGGCTGGGGGTGGCACGCGAGGGTGGCACGCGGGGCGTGTCGAGTAGGTGGGATAAAAGAGAAGTATGATTTTAAAAAGCACATATTTATAACAGATTGTGCCAGTGCGCCACCTGCTGGTGGTGATATCATGAGAAAATCTTATTTAATCTCAGTTTAAATTTAAATCGCTTTAAAATAAATCAGTGCTTTCAGCAAGGACTCATGAAATTGATCAGAACTGACAGACATTTATAACGTTACAAAAGATTAATATTTTAAATAAATTATGTTGTTTTGAACGTTCTATTCATCAAAGAATCGAAAAGGAAAAATATACATTTCTCAAAAATATTAAGCAACACTGATGATAATAATTTTGAGCGCCAGAGCAGCATATTACACTGATTTCTGAAGGACCATGTGTCTAGAGTAATGGTTGCATTACTGGCTGTATCAAGATACATTTTAAAATGTTGTTTTAAAAACACTATGAAAAAATAAGATTAATATCACAAATCTACTAAAACCTTTTATATATATATATAGTAGTCAGCATTTGAAGTGGCTCAAAAAAGTTAATCAAGGTTGTCCTAAGACAAGAATGCATTTTGGGTTTAGGTTTTAGGACAACTTTGATGAAAGGTTTTGATCCACTTCAGATGTATATATATATATATATATATATATAATCAGTACAACCTCATAACACATATCAAGCAGTCTGGGTCAGCAGCACTGAGGTTATAAAAGGTCGTTCTGCTTCTGTGTTTTGGAAGATTAAGCCATTATGAGCTATATGACGTTGGCCTTTTCACCCAAATATATCCGTCATCATGTTCTCAAGAGTAATTATTTCATTTGTTGAATGCAAATAGGTGTGTTGACTAATGACAGACAGCGTGGGAATAACAACAGAAGCATTTACTGCATAAAAGCAGGTGCCGAGGGTCATTAATCTTCAGACTGAACTATAAGAAAATCAGAATGTTTCAAACAGTGAAAGTATCAAGCAAACCAGTGTTTTTCATTATTTATTTGATCATTATCAAAAATCTGTGAGTACCTTACATACCGCAATACATACTGTGTGTCAATAAAAATATATTATCTTTTTTCCATTATTTGATAACTGGGTGATAACGATTCGACAATCTGTACAACAAAATGCAGTCAGCTACTTCAGTTCCCAGATAATTAAAAACAAAGAAAGTAAGTTAATGATGGAATTCAATGAACGCCGGTATCTTCCACAACTTTTTATAGCTAACATAAACCATCAGTGAAAAGTCCTCCGGCTCCTGTCTTAAAACCTGTGCACATGTGCTTTGACGTAATAAACACAAGCTGACTTCATTTTAAGGTGTCATTTTCAACCTGTAAAATCATAAGAGCTCATGATTGATATGTAATATTTTAAGTTATTGTTTTAAGCATAAAAACAAGAAAAACATCACATATTTAAAACATATATGAACTTGTGCTGTCAAACGATTAATTGCATCCAAAATAAAAGTTTTTGTTTACAAAATATATGTATGTGTGCTGTGTATATGTATTATTTATATATAAATGCTCACACATACAGTATATATTTTGAAAATATTTACATTTAAAATATTTTTTTAAACATATATATTTATACTATATATAAATATAATTTTTTTCTTAAATATATACATGCATGTGATTGTATTTATATATACATAATAAATATACACAGTGTACACACATACATTATGTAAACCAAAACCTTTATTTTGATTAATCACGATTAATCATTTGACAGCACTAATATAAACATAGGTTAAGATATATTCTCTGAAATTTTACCTTGTACAGTTTTGCCCCATAAACAAAGTAAATTATTCTTGTGTAACAATGTTTACAGGAAAACAAGACGAAATACTGCTCAAGATTTTTTTTTTTTCACTGTAAATGAATATGCATGCAAATCAGATCCTGCATTAATTAACATTTTCAGTTCAATATGGTTTGGGATATAAATTTAAATCATTCATATAAAGTCAAAAACCATGTTTAATGTAGTCTGGCTGTAACCCACCACAAAATATCAAACCCTAACAGATTTAAGTAAGCAGGTGTCTTTTACTCATACACAAGAGTTTGAAACCACACACTTTCCCTGTCCTAAAGCTGAAAATAATGTTGAACGAACTTAACACAGACAAATTAAACACCTGGCGACAATTGCGTTAAGCGCTTTCTTGATAATGATTGCA
Source organism: Enteromius argenteus (assembly GCA_032357425.1). Taxonomy (NCBI): domain Eukaryota; kingdom Metazoa; phylum Chordata; class Actinopteri; order Cypriniformes; family Cyprinidae; genus Enteromius; species Enteromius argenteus. The sequence continues at coordinate 16,928,284 of JAUCMR010000160.1, forward strand.
ATGACTGGTTATTATATGATGTGGTGATCAGCAAAGTCAGCGCAACAGATAAATGACAACTGAAAAAAGAAAACAACGGATGGTTTTAACCATGTCTCAATCCAGATCCTCAGGATGTGTAGTGTTGGCAATGTTGCTACAAATCTGAAACCAAAACGGAGGTAAACTTTAAAAAGATGTTAAAACTGATAGATAAAGTCAACAGCATAATGCAGCGTGGCCTCATCACACGTGAGTGGACAAACCCATCTGTAAGAGATACTGTAAGGTAAGGAGTGCACATGCGTGGTGGAGGAGGTGAAGGAGTTACTATGGTTTTATATTTGTGTTCGTGAGCAGGACAGTGTACAGTGGCAGTACAGACAGACTGTATTTTGCATTGATCAGTGGTTGAGCCTGTAGTGTCAGTGAACAAGAGCTGGTGGAAGCTCTCAAACTGGTGCCACATAGTTGCCAGGGAATGTTCCAAAAGCTTGGGTCCTCTCAGACGTACCTGGCAGGAAAAGAAGAATATGATGTCATTTAATCAAGAAAATGTGTGAAACAAAACAGCTGTGCTAGCACAGGATGGTAAATGAGAGTACTGTAATGTAAGAATTGGCCGAGAGAGGGCAGCACAGGTAAGGGCTTTGCACTGAGACCACACTTAATATCTATAATATAACATACATCTTTCAGTTTTGTTAAATTATATTTTAAAATATTAGTTATTATATGTATTAAATGGACAAAAGTGACCATAGAAAAGACATTTCTAATGTTGCAAATGGTTTTTAAGTTAAATAAATGCTGCAAAGAATCATGAAAAAATATATTTCCACAATTACGCAGCAACAAAATGTTTCTTGAGCAGCAAATCAGCACATTAGAATTATTTCTGAAGGATCGTGTGACACTGAAGACTGGAGTAATGATGCTTTGATCACAGGAATAAATTGCATTTTAAATATGCCAAAATAGAAAAGTCATTATGAATTCTAAGAAAACTGTTTTTACTTATCAAATAAATACAGCATTGGTGAGCGTAACGTCTTTCAAAAACATGAAGAAAAATCTTATTAAATCAAACTTTAGATCCATCTATGTAGTAAAAAGAAATAAAAAATTACACAGATTTTAGTTTTTCTGACACAGCTATGTTCAATAACATTTTTTGTCATAGCAGTCTTTTAATGTGTATGTGTATTCTAATTAATATTCTATATAATACTGTTAAATATTATTAATGCTTATTTCATACTGTCCATATAATTCTGTACAACTACACTAAAATAACAAAAAGTTTTAAATGAAGTCAATTTAGCCATTGCAAAATATATTTACCAAATATGAAATTCTATTATGAGCTGATAATCAATATGATACCAATATATTAGTTCCAGTTTATGTGTCTGTCAAACAATCCTATCCTGTTTAAGTGGGCAGTTTTCGGCCAGAATGAGCTGCAAAGTGAAGCAAACTTAAAGCGCAATTACCTACAAACCAGCCGTCATCACACTTCTCTATGACCTGAACGATGTCTCCTTCTTTCAATTCCAGCTCGTCTCTGTTCTGGGGTTTATAGTTGTAAACTGCTTTATACCTAAATGCAAAGAGAATGAAAAAGTGAATGAAAAAGAAAATAACAAATGGTCAAGTATGTAATCTGTAACTGGACTTACCCTAGAAATGTAATTTCTATTTTCTTTAAGGGACAGTTCACACAAAAATAAACTTTGTAATTTACTGTCTTTAATGTCAGTCTTAACCTCATGACTTTCTTTCACAACATGATGGTGAGTAAATGAAGAAATTTTTCAAATGTACTTTTTTACTTCACTATCCCTTTAATCAATCATAAAACTAATAAAAGTGAATTATTTTTCTATATGAATGATATACTGTATAAGTACTCACGGTTGTCGTGAAAAACCCATGTTCACAGGAGACTGAGATGTGGAAGGAATCTTAACCTCTGCGTTGGGCTGTGGAGATTGTGTTCTGGTCCCATCCTAAACATAAATGTTAAAGTTTTATTCATTTATATTTTTCCCTAAAAAAATATGCATTAATTTCTTAAGTATTCACATTTTTCCTTGAGCATATTAGGCTGTGCTGCCTAATATTTTTGTGGATATTTTCAGGAAATCTTTTTTTATGATTTTCTGATTTTCACTTTTGATCAATTTAATGCATGCTTGCTGAATAAAAATACCAATTTCATCAAAAAAGAAAAAAAAAATCTTACCGATTCAAAAACTGAACTGTGTCCAAAATAAAATTACTAAAAAAGAATATTCCACCTTTCAAAACGCTGACCCATGGGTCAGTAAGATTTTCAAAAATGTTTGTAAGAAAGTCTCTTCTTGTCACCAAGGTTGCATTTATTTGATCAAAATGCAAATAGAAAACTGTAAAAGTAATATATTGTAACAATACATAACTTAAAATAACTGTGATCAGCAAATGCTGATTTGCTGTTCAAAAACCTTTATTATTATCAGTGTTGACAACAATGTTAACAATGGAAAAGGCCTTACTATCCCTCTTTGATCAATTTACTTCATCCATGCAAAATAAAAGTATTAAAGGAATAGTTCACCCAAAAATGAAAATTCTGTCATCATTTGCTGACCCTCAAGTAGTCTCTTAACCTGTATGAATTTATTTGTTCTGCCGAACACAAAGGAAGATATTCTGAAGAAAGTTTGTAACCAGGCTGTTTTGGTCACCATTGACTTACATAGTAGGAAATAAAATATGTAAGTCAATGGTGACTCAATACAGACTGGTTACAAACTTTTTGCAAAATATATTCCTTTGTGTTCGGCAGAACGAAGATATTCATACAGGTTTGGAACTACTCGAGGATGAGTAAATGATGACAGAATTTTCATTTTTGGATGAACTATACCTTCAACGTCTTTCAAAAATTAACAATCTTACTAACTCCAAAATTCTAAACTATACTGTACAAATAAAAATACTTAAATGAATAGGCCAAACACACACACACACACACCTGTATGATGTATGGAGGGTGCGAGCTGCTGCTGGCTGGCAGTCCCGGGCCCTGTGAAGACGTCAGCATATGATTGGAGGGAGACACAGGTGATCGCTTGTCCATTTCCAGCGGGCTGTGAGCGTGCGGTGATCCGGTCCGGTTGTTTGTGGCCGAGAACAGGAAGTGGTTTGAAGGCTGTTTTGGGGAGGTGGGCTGTGCGTGTGCCAGAGGGGAGCGTGATTGGCTGGAGTGTTTGTGAGGTGAAAGCTGTGGTTCGGGGGAGCGTGACAGAGGAGACAGAGGGGAGTGCTGTGGTCGACCAGGGCTGAGGGGCTCTGGGGTGAGGGTGGGAGAAGACGGAAACTCATCGCTGCTTTTAGTGCGGGGCATTTTGTTGACCTGGACATAGTTGATGGGGAAGATTCCACTGCGGCTGGTCCCGGCGATACGCCCCTCCAGCCAGTGATCATCAACACGCCTGCTGATAGAGATCACCTCGCCCTGAGACGAAAGAGACGAGGGTGTCAAATATCATGCTTCTCTGGAATACTTGTTTCTGATTGGTTAATCGCAGCATTCCGTGGTCGAATATTTGTGTATAATGATGTAAAATGTGCAGTAATTGTCTGTAATTGTTCCAGGCAACCATTATCCTACATTTTTGTACTAGTTAGGGCTTAGAGTTGATTCCAGAAAGAGTTGATTTACATGCCTGAGCAAGAAATGATTAAGATTCATTGCACTAATTACCAAACTCAAGCCTTAAAGCAGCTGTTTTTAACCTTTATGACTCTGGGGCCCCCTACTGTCTAAAACAATATTCAAAGGCCCCATGACTTTTTCAAGTGGTTCATGATTTACTGGACAAATTAAGAATAAGGATTTAAAGGGGTCATGGTTTTTTATGTACTGTTCTCTGAGGTCTACTTATAATTATATCAAGATTGTTACATCAAAAAACCTGAATGTACAGCATAAATCACCTTCAAAATATCTTATTTGCATGTTAGCTTTATTAAGAACCAAGAACATTAGTTTGGAATTGAAAAATCAACTTCATAATGGATTTGTTGAAGTATATGGTGCAGATGTCCAGTGTATATGGTACCTTTCTGAAGGACAGCTCCACAGGCAGGTCAGCATTGAAGTTGAACAGGGCTACAGCCTCTCCGTACTCCAGCACCTGGACGGTGGGAGACTTTATTGGTGTGGGCTTCTCTGTTGGAGGAATAATCTGAAGAGAAAACATAGGAACGAGTATAAATGAAAAGATGATGGTGCGAAGTGTTTCATTTGCACACGTGTGGACATACCTCCACATAACTGGTGGGAAAGATCCCTACTCTCCCATGATGCTCTCCTTCATACCAGTTGGCATCCACTTGCCGGTGTATATACACTACATCACCTTTTTGTACGGTCAGCTCCCTATGAATAAGGTTTAAAAATAATAATAATAATTTTATTGCAGTGGCATTAATACAGAAGTCAGTTTCCACCACTGAATAAAAATAAAACAAGGTAAGTGCAACTTTTTGTCTCATAATTCTAATTATTCTATTTATATTCATAATTCTTTTGCTTTTTTCTCAAAATTGCGTGATAAACTCGAATTGGCAATTATAAACTCAGAATTTCAAGAAACAAACTTTGCAAGTTATAAAGTCAAAAGATAAAAACTCACTATTCTGACTTTTTTTCAATCAGGAGTTATATCTAAAGTCCGATTCTGGGGGGGTTGTTCACATTCAAATTCTGATGTTATACTGTAATTCACAATTACGATATAAACTCAGAATTCTGAGAAAAAAGTCAGAATTGTAAGACAAGAAGTCACAATTACAATTTTTTATCTTTTATTCATTGGAAGAAAAGGGCTTCTATTCATTTGCAAAGCTTTTTGTATTGTATCAGACTTTCCCAAATCCTTCATATACTGATCCCAATTCTGCAAATAATTAGGAATAATGAAATCTTTCAGTATTGTGTCTTTTGTTTCTACTTACTTTGGTGACTGTGCTTGGAAATTAAATTTGGCTCGCGCCGCTTTCATCTGTGTAAACAAACATACTTTCTTTTAAAAGTCTGTGTCAAATATTTACTTTCCATTCAAACCTCGCAGCCGAGAAAAATGATCAATACCATACCTTTCTTTCTTCTTTCTTAGGTGGGAAATCCATGTCTGATGACATTATGTGATCTGTAGAGGAAAGTGAAGACCAGAAATGAGATATTTTGTAAATCGAAAGCAGAATTGTGTTTATTCAACTTTAAGCACTTTAACACCCGAGGGTGAAGGATGTGGTGATCATGTGAAGGATCTCTTGTTATCTTGACTGCTGAAAACTAAACTAGGTCTTATGTGCCCACTGGCTGCTTTTTTGTAGCTGGATACTTCACTGTTTTAAGTTGTTGCATAACCCACATATTTGAGAGGTTTTAATGAGAGGTTTACAGCCCGTCTTTGATCAGTTGATGCTCTGTGTCAGTTGATGACATTTGTAATAAAAAAGATTGAAATTGCTATTAATGGTCATTTGTTATTTTAGGCAATTCATTTCATGAATATTTCAAACCATGTTAAGAGTTGATAAGATAATTTTTTTTAAAGAAATTAGTTTATTCAGCAAGGCTGCATTTTAACTGATCAAATATTTTATAATTTTATAATAAAATATTACGCAGCAAATCAACATATCAGAATGATTTCTGAAGGATCATGTGACTCTGAAGACTGGAGTAATGATGCTGAAAATTCAGCTTTACATCACAGGAATAAATAACATTTTAAAATGTATTCACATACTGTAGTTACTTCAACATTTCACAGTATTATACAATTTTTACTGTATATTTGATCAAATGAACACAGAAAATTATACCAAACACAAACCTTTGAATGATAGTGTGTTATTATTGAGTGATTTTGGATAATTAAATCAAATTAATACCTGCTATATCTTTTTTGTTGTTGTTCGTTTTTTTGGCTCAATACTAGCTCCGCACACATTATTGTGTTTACAATGGCAGATTCCCTCTCAATTCATCTCCAGGAAAAACAACTGGATCAATCTAATCTACAATCAAGACCTCCATCCTGCTGCTTGTTACACACATCCTGTCCTGCTGAACAGTGATTGACTTCATTTGTTTTTCTCATTTCACAGAAATGTGTTTACTTTGTATTAATTGGCGTGAATGAGAGGAGAGGAGAAGAGTGGCAAAAAACGCAAGGAAACAGGAAATACAGGAGAGGAGGGGAAAGGAAGATGACTATATCTTACCATCAGCATGCGTGAAGTTCGCTGTTGTGCCCTGCTTTACAGCAGAGCCGGGGATTATGGGATAGCTGGAAAAGAAAAACAAAATTATCGTGTGACGAAATCAAGCCCAAATACCGTAGATACAGAACATTGAAGTAAAAACAGCAAGGGTAAAGTGCGTATCTTATGCTATGCTTACATGATGATGATTATACAAAAAAAACTAAATGTTTTTCATTTGCATTTTTTAAGTTTTGTGTACAAACGACAACAATTTATGATCACACAGATTCACAGAAATAGTTAAAACACTGCATTATTCATTCCAGGCCAGTAGTTGGAGATATCGCATTGTGAAAAAAAACTACCTGGTCCATAAAAATGCGTACTTCTGTGCAGTTTTTGTGCAACACGATTCGCTGCAGTTTCAAAAAGAAATGTCTAAACACAGGTTCAATAAGTGAACCCTGACACATTTTTATTAGGTTGATATAGGTATCGCGGCGATTCAGAATTGAGATATACATGGATTGTTGCTAAAAGTTAATGCCCTATCATGTTGGAAATATGCCTTCAAAAGCATCAGTTTTCAAATATCCCAGCATATTAATATATTTTTTTAAGCCATGACATGATATTCTTCAAGTAATTGTGCAAAAATTATGCTTTATTAATTGAAAATGTAAATTAGTGTAAAAAGGAATAAAAGGTGTCTGAGTTTTACTGCCTCTAGTAGTCATTTCTTCATTTAATTTTTTTTCTTTTGGAAACTGCAGTGATATGTACTTGTCGGTACGTATTTCGTGTCTCGCTAAAAAGTGCACCCAGGTACATACAATAAGATTTAGTAAATGAATGTATAAATTCTTAGGTTTTTCTTCCAAAAAAAAACTCCAATAAGCTTGCATGTGTCTCCTATAGAGCTTCAGATGAGATCTAAACAATGTCAGAGCACAAATTTACCAAGACACCAAAATATGCAATTATATTTAACATTAGCTCAAACATTTGTAATTATCTTCCATGATCACTAATTTTACAGCTCTACATTTAACTAATACACAGATAAATAATTACAATGCTAATACACACACACGAGCAACAGAGATCTCAGTCTCCTGAGCTTTGAAAAAATAACTCTGGGTTGTATGTGAGAATCAGGAAGAATTCCATAAAAACACACCAGACGGTCTGTCTCAGCCATGAGGATCCAAATGAGAATATTTACGAATATGTGACAGACCTGAGAGATTTAACTAATGCTGGAGGATTCTGCTGCACTAAACATCTTTAAAACATAACACTGCACAAGATAATAGTGTATACATAAAATATTAAGTTATTCTTTGTTTTAAGCCTAAACATCATAATTCTGCTTGAGTAAAAGCACCTTATTTTAACATTATTTATACATATTGTGAAAACTGCACTGTGCGTATTATCAGATATCATGCTGATGGCATGGCAGTACACCAATTCTTGAACCCAACAACCAGTTACTGTGTTAACAGGTTTTCAGCCCCAGGGTTATTAATCGTTCCAGAAAGACGGAAGCTATAAAACTGTCCTCACTCTGTATCCTTTTTGTAGCAGCAGGGGCATTTATGGCATTTGGAGGGTGGGGAGATAGTCAGCGGGGGGCTGAAGGGGGCAGAAAGCATCAACATGCCACAGAAAAACAGAGCGAGAACTCAAGAATGTGTCAGATGCAGTGAGATACGGGCCCCTGGTGAGCAAATACTGAAGCTAAAGGTGTCAGAATGGGCATGAACATCTGAAGTACGGGCCTGGAAGGACCAAACTTTGCCTTTTATAGAAAGAGGGATAACTGCTTGAGGAGCGGACACACACATCCAAAGTGTGTTGAATACAGTCTGAGAACTGAGCCAATACTGTACCTCTTTATTAACAACATGAACGAGGTCAAGCATGTGAGTAAAGACCAAGACATTCTCAATTTGACCACACAGACATACACACATTTAGACATAAACACACACACTCTGACAAATACACAAACACATGTACAGGCACACAAAGAGCTCAGCATGGGGTCGGGTATGTGGGCCGCCGGCCAAAGAGTCAACAATTAACCAATCAGATGAGGAGACAGGCCGGGCATGTCATATGACCTTAATAAGACAGTGAAAACAACAGAGAACCTACTGCATGCGTCACATTTCATCATTGTTAATTACACTGATTCATTATTAAACGTTTCTGCAAAACACTCCAAAGAAACTGCTTCACTCCACCTGCTTCATAAGAACTTAATATAATAATAGATAAATAAAGAACAAGCAAATAAAGAGAGATTATGATACAGTATAATTATATTACATATTATAACATTAACTTCTATCCAAATGACATAAAAGCCATTGATAACTACATAACATATATATAATTAATTAAATTAATTAGCTTTAGACTAAGACTGACCCTAAGGTGCATTTTTTTAAAATATATATTTATCAAGTTTGGTCATATTTGTCTTACTTCGAAGAACATATTTGTCTAACTTCGAAGAGCTGTTTTCAAAGTATAATTAAGTAAACTAGGCTTACCTGTTTTCTTGTCTGTTGTCTTCTGTTCTTGTGGTTGCTGTGTTGGTTTTAGCTCCCTGTAAATAGAAATCACAATTTCATTCAGCTCTAACACACAAGACTCTCTCAAAGACACAGTTAAACAGGAGCATTTGGGAGCAGCTCGAAGGCAATCTCAAGAGGCGGTGACCATTCCTGTGCTGAAAGCTGCACGGCTCCCCTGGGTCCTACACTCCATTCACTTTGCTTGCATTGTAAATGTGTATCAGATGGAACCGGTGATGTAATCAGCTAAGATTTCCACAGTTTATAATTCACAAGCACAGCGAGAGCCATAAAGCCTAAAACAATTAAAGCTGCAGTATTCATTGAGCCAAAAGCTAATTTTAGATTAAAGGAACAGTTTGATTTTAAGTGAATAGCAATTTAAATATGTGAATAAGCATCATAGGTCCCACTTTATATTAAGTGTCCCTTATACCTGTGTACTTCCATAGTAACTAGATGTGTATGTAGTATGTAACCAC
>JAUCMR010000160.1:16985798-16996404 GCA_032357425.1 Enteromius argenteus
TAAATGTAATTTTTTGTACTTAAGCAACACAACACATTGCTAAATAAAGAGTTCATTTGCAAAAACCACTTAAAAAAAGAGCTGCCGTGCATTATTCTCCACATGTAGCGCGGTCTGTTGTCGTTTTGTCGAAAAAAACTGTTTTGACCATTTTCAAGACATTGCTAGTTCACGTTTTCCTGCAGAAGCTGACAAGCACCCTTGTTGTTTTTGATCAGAAGATGATAAGTCTATTTTAGCGAAACAGCAGACTGTATTAAGTTCAGGTGACAAAGCTACTTTCACTTTGAAAAGAGTACTAGCTGAGAGGCGTTTCGTCAAAGCTGACTAAAAGGATCAAGGATGGATAATTTTTACGAACTTGATGAACCTGTGATATCTTTTTCAGGACGTAAAAGAAAATAAAGTGGAGTTATCTGCTTTTGCTAGATAAAAAAAACATACTTTCAATTAACTTTAATTTTGTGAATTACCTGTATTTGTTTAAGTTATTATTATGTAATCAAATCAACCCAACTGCAGTTTGATTGATATTATTTGGAATGCGCAGTTATTGTGAGTTATCAGTTTTTGCAAATGAACTTTGAAATATTAACTCAATCAATAAGACCATATACTGTAGAGGACAAGAACTTACTGTCAAATGAGTGTTACTTTGATAAAAACATAGTAAATTTTATCATTTAAATGAACAATAATCGAATCAATAAGAATAATTTTAGTTATATATGTACCTTAGATATATGTAGTGTCGAATTGCAAAGGAGTAAATCTTTGGCACATCTTGAATGGAAATTTCACGTCTGTATATTCCAGGGAAACCACAATCATAGATCCAATCACCCTGCTCTGCCTGCAGCCTCTGGAGATCTGCCGTCGTTTTGCAAGATGAAATCTAAAAGCAAGATAAAATGATTAGAGATCTTCAAGTTAAAGAAGAGTGAAGATAAATGGATTTATGAAGAAATGGATAGAAACCTTTTGGAGTTTATCTTGAATGTTCTCATCTGGTATTTGGTGCCAGTCAAAGTCTACCAGTGGACATTCCTGGGTGCACATCAGCTGGTACAGACAGGGGTCAAGAGACTTGAGTCCTGGACCGCCATGAGCCACAGACCACGCAATAAGCTTCCCTGCCAACTCATACTTGTGTTCCTCCAAGGCCATCTGGTCATAGGTGAAGAACAAGTGTCCAGGCTGCCCCTCAAAGACACCCATCGAGCTCTGCACCTCCATCATCAGCATTCTGAGGCAGGGGTAAAGGAGGAACAACAGATGTCAAACAAAACTGTGACCTTACTAGTCATGTTTGAGAACTGTTCTTTTACTTCTTGTAAAAGAATATTATTCTTCTTCGTAAGAGGAATACCTAAAAAACTCTCTCCGTGGGCCTCCACAGTCAAGGGCTTCCTCACCAATAAATGTCACAAGAGGAGTTTTGGTCCAAGGGAAATTAGAGTTGGAAACAGATTCTTTAGCACTCTGCAGCACCTTGTTACGAGAAACCAATATTGAAACGTGTTCGCTGCCACTAAGATGCATGTTCTGGAACTCTCCGAGCAAAGCGCTAAAGTCCATGTCCTCCTGTTGAAGACAAGTAAATAATGACTTGTGCTGCTTTACTAGTTAAAGGTGTATATAAATTTGTGTGACTTTCTTATATACAACATAATACACATGTAAAATAATATGTAAGATTATCATAATAAATATTATTACCACTGAAGAGTTTCGGCTTGAATCTGAAACAAAACTGCTGGTTGAAGTCAACCGGTGCCTCTGTTGTGAAGGATTGGATTGAGGAGAATGCGACTGTGTGAAAGCATTTGCATTAATGGCTGATGATAATGTGTGCGTGATCATCTGTGAAAAACAAATGGCACAGTTTAATTGTTTGGTATTGCCAAGTGAATGTCAACTTGCAGGTTGATTTGTAAAAAAAAAAAAAAGTGCCTTCAATGAACAGCAGTGTTTAAAGGGATAGTTCAGCCAAATTCTGTCATGAACCACTCACTCCCATGTTGTTCCAAACCCGTAAGACCTTCGTTATCTTTAGAAAACAAATGTAGGTATTTTTGATTAAATCCGAGATGTGAGCAAAGAAAACAAAAATAATGACTTATTTCAACATTTTTTTCTCGCAGTGCATTCAGGACAGTGCCACACTACACATGTTCATTCTTCTGCTAGCATACAAGACGCAGTCAGGCTCTATGTCAAAACACTGCACAGCAGCACCACACGCATGCTGTGAACATGCCTTGAACAGGGTAGTTGCATTGCTGCCTACGCAGAGTCAGAAAGCTCTCAGATTTCATTAAAAAATGTGTCTCGTCTTTATTTGTGTCCCGAAGATGCATGAAGGTCAAAAAGAGGGTGAGTAATTAATGACAGCATTTTAATTTTTTGGGGTGAACTATCCCTTTAAAGGTCCCATATTGTCAAATCTGAAATTTCCTGGCTAAGTGAGGTGTAGGGGCTATGTAACTACCATATCAGTTTCGAAAGGCTCAATACACAGTAAACTGCACACAGCCTGCATAAAGTATCTGATTTTTGAGCTGTTGTGACTTCCGTAAAAATGTGATGTCAGACCTACTCAGTCACCGCCTTCAGTCATCACCCGAGCAACGCCCACTGTCCGTGACATTGCCGAGCAACAGCAACATGGAAACATATCGAAATGATTAACTTTAACAGGCGAAACTAGAATCTTCTATTGTGTGTCATTATATTTATCGTGTTCACTTGTGTGGTTTATGTTTTACGCTTCAGAAATGTGACATTATTTCTGGTAAGGGAGCATAGTAAGCGCCGATGCGCACTAGTTTTTGCGTTGCATTGTGGGATTTTTCAGGGAGCGAACGACAGCCCTTAAAATGGCCGACTCCCTGATCAGTGCCCTTACTACTGAACAAGGGAGCTGATTGAGACGCACCCAGTTTTGCATCCAGCTAGCGCTGTGACCTAATTGTGACGTTGTTACATTTGTTTGGCCAGGTCGTTCGTCACTCAGAAAAAACATGGCAATTAAAAGAGAGGCTCATGAATAGTAATTAGACAGGCCAAAATCGACCTGTTTTTGACACAGCTCCTAAATGAGGAGCGCTAAAAACATATTGAGATGGTTGTTGTTACTTATACTGCAAATATATATATTCTTAAGGACATCGACACCTAAAATAAAACTCCAGAAAGTTGTACAATATTGGACCTTTAAACATTCACCTGTTTTCTGAGAGGCACTTCTACAGTTTTTACGAACCGATTAAATTAAAAGTAAACAAGAACTTTATACTATACCTCATTTAGAACAATGTCTCTCTGAGGAACTATATAAAGTATGTTGTCAGCCAGCTCCTTTTTTATTTTCTTCAGAGTGTTTGCATGTAATCTGCAAAGTCGTCCATGCTTATCAGCTTTCGCAAAATGAAAACCAATCACATCCAGGTTAACCAAAGGATATCTGGAGCAAATGAACTGATTCAGCTCTTGCCAAGTCCATTTTAGATCTAACCCTCTTGACTCCTGAACAGGTACGCCTAGAATGCAAACAGAGAAACCATAAGATTCCCAACTGGTCTTCATTTTATCATACAAGTTATGAGTACTATAGAGAACTGTCAATGCTGGTGATGTATTTTAGGCTGTAGGTGTCAGATAATATACCTAAACCAGCTCTTGTGAGTTCTGAACGTTCTCGGGGACTTGGGATGGTCGTCTGATTGGCATACTGTACAAGGAAGAGACGCACTTTCCAGTAAGATGATGTTTTCTGGAGCTTTCTGGTTTCTAAGTATAATGTAAGCAAGGTCAATGATATCAGTAAACTGGATACTACAGTTACAAAGATGAATGATGTTTTGCTGGATGATTTATGTTTGATCTCAGTATCTTAAGAAAGCATTATCACCTGTTTTATAGTTTTGGCTATGCTCTTCCTCTGATGTTTGTCGCACAACCACTCTCGTTGGCCAGTTGATGCCAAATGAGGCAGGACAAACCGGGCATGATGTTCGACTGCCCCTCCTTGATCCTACAGCACATTTAACATTTTTACAAAAGATTTCATATATTTAAACCCATTCAAGTAGCAGTCCTGAAATGAGTTATTTTCTCACACTTACTCAGAAGACGCACGGCGCTTGTGCTCCCGTACAGATCAATGAAAGCCCACAGCGGATTATTCAGGTTCAGTCCTTTTGCTTCGAGGTAATATTTCTCCCCACCTATCTCTTGAACAATAACCATGCCTGCATAGTTTATCCAGAACTGAATCTGTACACCACACCTACACAAGTCCTCAGGCACTGGCACAACACAGTATCCCCGTGTGTCCCTGAGGTCTGGTATTGAGGCAGGTGGTAAACTGTTTCTCTGTGGGCAGATGTTGGTGAAGCCCACACGAAGAGCTCCATCCCACAACGAGGTGCGGTTCTCAATACATATACACAGTTTTTCATCCATCTTTACCGTGCGGCTGAGAAATGCTAAACCGTTCATAAAGGACGAGGTGTCTCTGGATGCCAATTGTCCTTCTTGGCTGAGGGTCACTGAGTGGCCTGTCAGGTCCACATTGAAAGTCATCGGACCCAGGCATCGACTGCCACACATGCGATCGTGCTCTAAAAAGATACAAATGAAACAGACTTACAAAACAATAAATCTATAGCATATAGAGACACTTTTTGTGTAATACTCACTCATTGCTGGTTTGTCTTTGCTTCATGAAATGGTCCTGATGTTCAAGATGGTAAAAGAATGAAGACTGATTTGTGTTACTCCCGCTTTTATCGTCCAAGTACTTCTGAGAGCAGAGCACAAAAGCCTGTTTGACTAGTTGCACTGGATGAAGTTAAAAGAAGAAAAAGGGGACGAGCTTATCTGCAGGTGGAGCAGAGTAAGGAAAATTACTGGCTGATTGATGTTTCGGGATTTTCCATTTAACAAATTATATTAAGATTTTTTTTTTTTTATTACATGGTGAGTCAATTCTGATTACATGAAGTGTGTGTTTCTGTTGAAGTTTCATTTTCTAAGAAATGTGCCACCTGAGAAATTAGGTGGAGTACTGCCAAATATAAAAACTCATTCATATCATCACATCACATTTTACTCCAAAATGAAATAACAATATATTTAATATATTTAGTCTTCCAGTTTTGTGGACATTCACCAAAAAACAAAACAAAAAAACAGTCACTAGTGAGGTGGATATAATTACACAGAAATTTTTTTTACACTGGATTGACAAAAATCATTCCAGTTTTAAAAAGTGTTTTCTTAGCATTTCAAAATAACTCAAATATAAATGAACGTGTTCATCAGTAGTTGATGTAATGAGTACCCACTTAAATTTAAAAATAAATATTTTAATAATTAGATACTACGTTTGCGGTCCACTGACACTGGTTAATGGTCACATGGCAGGCAGGTAAACAAATAAAATCTTAAAACATTTTTAGTAAGTGTTTTATTTTGATTTATGTTATTTTGAAATTATTTATTTACATTTTATATTTATAATGTATTATTTGCTTTTAATGAAACTCACAAACCCTCTGCTGTTTCTTTACAAACCCCAGTTAGGAAACCTTGATAGTATAATGTAAAGTTTAAAGCACTTTAAGTTGTCAATAACAGCGAATGGAATATATTTCCTTTTTCTTTGCATTTTTTATATCATTATATTGTGCTGTCAAACGATTACTAATGATAAAAGGTTTTGTTTACATAATATATGTATGTGTAATGTTTATTTATCATGTATATTAAAATACACACACATTCAGTATATATTTTGAAAAATTTTACATGTATATACATTTATATTATATTTTTTATTATATATTTCTATATTTAATATAGAAATATAAAATTTTTAATTGAAATCTAAATTTTACATTTGGAATTTTGTATTTGTAAATCTCAACTATACATTTTTTATATAAAAATAAAAAACATGTATACTTGTAAATATACTTAATAGGCTTCAGCTCTGGTTCATCTTTGTACTTGTCTCTGGTTAATCTCTGGTTCATCTTTGTACTTGTCCATGAAATGTAGACAGACATGCATATTAGCATAACTCTGTCAAAATCTCCACCCTTTAGAGGAAATAGGCACGTCTGCTGACTGTTGACATGACTGTAAAGCACCTTGTTTCTACAGTAGTTGAATGTAAAGAAAATGCACCACAACTGACCCTTCGCTAAGACCTGCCCTCCATAGTTACTGTTGCTACGTCTGTCAAGCTTTCGTGCCTGGCACGGCTTTTACAGTATGTATGCACCGGTATCAGACATTCCCAAGGAAATAATTTGTCATTTTTGGCGAACTACGGTTGCTAAGCCACGATTGGCCTGTGGCGGTTTTCAGGCATGGCTTAGTGAAGGCTCAATTTGTAACTTCAGGGCTAATAAAATGTATGACTGTAACACAGCAATATAATCAACATGGTCATTTATTTGTGCATGCATTTCTTTTAGCAGTATATTTTTATTTAAATTGCATAAATGTTTAAAACTGCCTGATGTTTGTTATATGATATGAGGTTTATAAACAAATTTCGGGAGGAGCACGCGCAGATAATTAACACGGCTGGCTCCGCATTCCTTAATCATATCATCATCCTATCAAAGTTAGATAAGCCTCATATAAATAGTATGAGATCCGAGTATCTCGCTCTTTGCGTCCCTTCACCTCCCCTAACTCCGCTCTAGTTTACTATCCTCCCAAGGGGAGCGCTCGGTGAAACGGGCCAGACGCCGAGCTCTGCCCGCTCCACGCGAGCAAGAGGGGATAAACCCCGGGGTCGGTAGTCAGCCGTTGCCTGAGTCAGCACACCAAACACGCTTAATTCATACTTCGTCTTTAACTTACGAAGTTTGAAATATCGTCATGTGTGATCTTGTTTGAGATTTTTTTAAACTTTCCCATAATTAACAAAGATCTAAAGAAGTTTCTTGGAAAATGTATATTATTTACTGCAATATATGATTACACATGCCGGAGAAAAACAATGACAGGCAGCTTTTGATTAACCATGAGTTTTGTTTTGCAGACTAGTGTTCTGAAAAGAGCAAACAAGTTTCTAAATCGAGCTATAAGAGACTTACAGCTTACAGAAAACATGAGACGAGGCATGTAGCGAATAGGGCCATGACTTGTATCAAAATGTTGTTTTATTCTTACGATGTTTGAGGGTTTCAATGGATCAAAATGGGATTATCGGACAATAATTGAAATTCTAATGTAAAATAATGTAAAGATGTGGAAAATTTCAGATAAATAAAAAGTATGAATTAATTAATTACAATGAAATATTAAAATGGGTTCCAAGATGTTCACATTTGATTATATTTTAATAGTCTTATTTTTTCTCTATTTTTTAAATTATATTTCAAAGTACATAAAACATTTAAGCATGGTAATTTGAATTGCCATGTTATACTAATGTAGTATTATGTAGTTATGAGCTATTAAATATATAATAATATATGAGGTATTACAATTATCAAAATGCCAGCCAACAACATAGTGTTTTCCCTCCTTCTGTAAAATTTCCATTTTACTGCAATACTTTTTTTTTTCTCTAAGATCATAAACCAAATAGCAGGTCGTCATTTCAAAAACTCCTGAGATCCCAAGCCCATCCCATTTTTCATTTCTGTACAGACAGGAATGTGGCAAGAACACTGTCATAACGAAAGCAAAAGTATCTCGACATTTGTTTACTAGTTTTTAAAGGACATGAATCAAGCACTTGACACAATGATTAAAATGGCCAGGAAAAAAAACAACAACAAAAGCAAATAAAAAACTCAAATCTTAAATGAATAAGAAACTAATTAATGTTCTATAGCTTTGGTTCTGTAAAATGTTTTCATTGTTATCACATCATCTCATCTGTCATCTGTGAAACAACGCAGTGTATCAACAGATCTGATGAAACACGCAGAAACTGATCAAGTAAACAATGATGAAACATGCCTAACATAATAAAACACAGCAGATCAGTTCAGCGAATTATATTTTTAATTTACCAATAACTCCTTTGGACTGTAGGTGATTTCAGATGACTCAATACTATTTTTAACTGATAGCATATCAATATACATGCAGAAAACATACAATGTGAGTAGACTGCAGTTCAACAACCCAAAATGCAATGAGCTTCTGGCCTTCCAAGCTTGACGAATAAACCGAATATAAAATTATCAGACACAATTTTAACATCTAAATGTGAAAATTCTTGCAATATATATATTTTTCAGTCGATCATTAAGACACTTTTACATAAAACTGCACATTAAAATTTTTTTTTTTAAATAACCAGGTGCCACAAAAATGTATTATAATGTCGTTTTTGCATAAAGGTTTATCACTGCATGCTTAAAAAAAGTAATCAAATGTCAGCTTACCTGAAAACTGTGAGTAATTTGTCTAATGAAGAACAACAGTGTTCTGCAAACACATGGTTGTGTCTGTGTGGCAGGGAAAAAAATCCCTTTACAAAAATAAAAATAGCCCTAGAAAGCCCAAATGAATAGATAGTGCTGGGATAAAGAACCTAACCAGAGGAAACAAGATACTGTGTCACGTGTAAACAAGAATGCAGTTGTTTGACCTAAAACGTCTCTTTGCTTCAAGTTAATATAATACTATATTATTATAATATGAAGCCCAAAGTGAACAGAGAGGCTGGTTTCACTTGATTTGATTAAATATCTTAATACAAAGCCAAGTTCAGGTTGGGACAAGTTCAGCAGCTTGATTTGCCTGCTGATTACAGACTTGCAGTAGTTTTTAAGCATTGACAATCATAGATTGATTTTTGTGTATGACATCTACCAGTGATGATACAGCAGGACATGAAATAAAAGTAGGCTACCTGCATATACTGGCCATACGTTACTTTACAACTGTAATGTTTTTTTTTTACTACACACTTTATTCATGGTTGTCAATCGGTCTCTAATATAGGAAGATTGTTGATCTCTGACATCACGGCGATCCCCTATCGCCCTCTACAGAGGAAATCAGATTAAAGCAACTCAAACAATAAAATCCATTTTTAATTTAAGGGCAGTTTTTCTTTATAAAAACCTAAAAGTAGCTGGAGGAGGTTTCCCAACTCTTATGGAATTTTAATGCATTATAGCAGGATTTTCCCAAATTGGGTTTTGAGCTGAAGAAAATTCATTAAATGATTAAAATTGAAAATGAAAATAATAAGAGAACTTTTATTTTGACGGGTCGCCTTGAATACCTCTACATTTCTGCGTGTATATGATATGAGGATAGTTTCACTCAAATAAAAGTCAAATGCTCATGAAGTGAGTCTCCGAGGAGCTCTGGAGATGCTGTTCATGTATTTATGTCGTCATAGCGACAATCTTAGACTAAAATATATATTGCTTTTGTTCCCTAAGGTTTGCACTCGACTGTCCATGGTGGCAATCCCACAGCCTTTCGCTTGAGGTGACACTTTTATGAGTTATTAAAATTGCAAATAAATCATTAAAATAGCTAGCCTATTTTATTTGTAATATGATGGCATGAGTTTTTAAGAAAAGTTGTTTTTTGCTTGCAGATTGCACAAGACTTTCACGTATTACACCAGGATGCAGCTCCAAAACCTTGGTCCCTTGGTATACTGACAGGATCTTGCATTTTGCAGAACGAGAAGCAAAGCTTCCATGTTCAGCTGAAGAGATGACAGAAGGTTATTTCACCATTTTAATACTACGGGCCAGGTTTACTAAAAGCTTGCACCATACTACTGTCAGAATTTACTAAAGACATGCAGTGAAGAATTAGTGAAGCAATATTTGGGACATTATTTTTGCGGCTAAGGCTAACATTATTGCATATGCATTTGTAATAGTTTATAGGTCTTAACCCATTTTGTGCTTACCAATAATTGCAGCTGAGAGAAGCATTTTTTCCAATCATCTTCAGTTATTTGAAATGCCAAACAATGATGTATATTGCTTGTCGATCCACATTGTTATTAGTTTCTGCTGCTCTTGGTAGGTTATGTTGGCCATTATGTTTATGTGGTCTTTTAATTTGTCAGTAGATCAACAACAGAACTTTACATTCAATCTATGCTTTTATGAGATTTTGGTCTCATGCTAATTTGCCCTGTTAAGTAAATCTGGCTCTGTATTCTATATTGGTTATTAACAAACAGCTTGCTACTGTTTTAGTAGTGTTGATATATGGAAAATTGTTTTCCTACAGATGCAAAGGGAAATCTTGCACTAAAGCTGATCCCTATTTTGCTTCCACCTCCACCCTACAAAATTGGCAGAAAAACAGTTCGGCCCAGCGTTGATGAAAGCAAAAAAGCTTTCATTGACATTCAGCCTGTAAGTACAACTCAAAAAAAAAAAGTATGACTTTACAAGGTATTTGAATACACTACCATTCAAATGTTTGGGACCGTGGGTAAGATTTTCAGTGTTTTTAATTATTTTTTTTTTACTTTTGCTCACAAAGGCATTTATTTGATCCAAAGTATTAAAGTAGAAGTTTTGATAATAACTTGGTTTCGGGAGGATCGCTAAACGCATAATCACCCACGGCTAGCAGCTCGTTA
>JAUCMR010000160.1:17001504-17031106 GCA_032357425.1 Enteromius argenteus
TTATAAAATTAACTGCATATTATCTAACATTAAAGGAAAGTTTACTTTTTCAGAACAATGTATAATATAATATAATATAGCCAAACCATTTAATGAAAAAAAACATTCATCCGAATAAACAGGTAATTATTTTAAGCTTTCAGTTGAAATGTTAAAAAAAGATTTAACAATTAAGTGTGATATTACTATATCCTTAACTTACGTATATGATGCAAATTAAATTTAAATGAATGGTTGTGGAGAATCTTTCTAATTACTTCATTACAAACAAAAAAACAACAATAATTTAGTGGAAAAAACATCATCCTTTTAAAACAGTTCGTTATTTTAAACTTAAATAAAATATAGCCTATATATATATTTTTTTCTTTTTCTTTTTAATAATAAAACATTCTTTAAATATATTGAAAGAATTAGCCTATGTGTATAAAATATAATAAATAAACATAATAAAATTAAACAATTTGACTTTTTTCTTTGAATTTTGTTCTAAAATATCCCAGGTGTTTGTTTTATTTTTATGAAATATCATATCTCATATCATTCTTTTTTAGTTGTTAGTTTCAGTTGTAAAAATGTTTCTAACATAAAATGTAGGCCTAAGTGCTAATTCAATTATTTACCTCTTTCCATTTTACCAATTTATGCTTCATTCGTTTTAACATTTAATGATTTGAAGTTACAGGGCTAACTAGAGAAAAAGAATTAAGTGGGAGAAAATGAACACTTTGGATGCAAACCTATAGCCTACGTGCGTATAATATAATCTTTATAATATAGATTTATTATTTTTGAATGAGCATTTTTCTCAGGCTCTTATGTTCAGGTTTAGTAATTTCACTTTAACGACACTTAAAATATACTTTTCTAAATGCCTCTGTCCAATGTCATCTGCATAACAGGAGCCTAATTAAAAGAAAACATCTCAGAGCTTGAAAGTTTTTACACCTGAATTCTTCAAATGTGTCGGAAGATAAATGTGTTTTCTCTGTAGATGGCGGGCATCACACTGAGACCGTGGGGAAAAAGAAGCACACAAGACCCACATTCAGTGGGCACCAGATTTTCGCTCTGGAAAAAACCTTTGAGCAGACCAAGTACCTGGCAGGACCAGAGAGAGCCAGGCTGGCGTACTCGCTAGGGATGACTGAGTCACAAGTTAAAGTGAGATAACATTCTAGTAATTTCATTTTTTCACCCTAACTATTAGTTTTTAATAGTTCTGTATTTGTGAATTATTCAATAGCTGTAAAAAAAAAAAACACCAATGTCTCTTTTATTGTTAACTTAATTGGTTTAGCCTAACTTTGGTAAAGTTGGGAAGGTAAACATAAGTAGGTTCTGTTTACATCACTAACATTTTCAAACATTTTGAGAATATTTTTTTATTTTAATGACTTTTAACAGCACCTGCATAATATGATTGCCCTCAGGTTTGGTTCCAGAACCGGAGAACAAAATGGCGGAAGAAGAGCGCGACGGAACCCAGCTCCACGCAGGTCTCGCGGGGGGAGAGCGGAGGAGACGGATCGGAAAACGAGGTGGAGGACGAGGAGTACAACAAACCGCTGGACCCCGACACAGACGACGAGAAGATCCGACAACTGCTGCGCAAACACCGCAGAGCTTTCTCAGTACTTCGCCTGGGACCGCATCACATCTGAGGAGAGCTCGCGCTCAACAAACACGTCATTTCAAACCAATAGTCAACAGGCCGCGGATTATAAATACACAGAATATATAACCGTTATCGGTAACACTTTCTATAAAGGTCCACCATTTTTGCCAAGGAAAAAAGACACAGAAAAATTTTACCCGCCACTAAAAAGTCCGGATATTTGCTAGTAGCGACAAATGTAAACAGTAAAAAACAATATGAACAATGTATAAAATGGCAAAATGAAATTGAAAAAAATAAACAAAATGTTTTGGGCAGTGGATTTTAATACGTGTATGCAATTAATAAATTCTAAGCTATAATTGTAGCCTATTGTAAAAAAAATAAAAAAATAAAAATTCATCTAGAAGAAAAAAATATTGAGAAGACATATTCTACATTGTAATACTTTTTAATATTGAACTATTGATATGGCTCCATTTGGAAAAATATAGGCATATTATAGCATTTAATAGCCTAAATAACACTTTTTATTAATTGTGTTACAATATTCTCTAAATATTAAATTTTAGAGAATATTGTAAATAGATTTTTTTTTATAATGAGTTATTTACAAGAACATAGGCTACAATTGACAGTAGACTGTATTACACAGCATTAAGAATCAATTTTAAGGGATTTTAAAAAATATTTAAGTTGCATTATTTGAAGGCTTCATAGAAAGTGTTACCAGTCTTCGATTTTAATATTGTTCAAACTTATTTTGAGGTAAAATGCATTATAAAAATCCATAAAACTACAGGAATAATAAACAGATCCAGTAAAAGCAAGCAGATCCATAAATTTGCAATATGCATTCTCACTGTCTTTATGAAATTTTATCACTGTATGTACGTTCTTCCTTCTTTTCTTCCTTCTTTTTGATGATTATGAAATGTGTGTTTATGTTAGTCCTTACAATGCCACCATTTGTCCGGCAATATCAGAGTTCACAGAAAATGAAGTCAGCTCTCATTCTCATTTCATCTGTTGTTTACAAGCATTTCATGTTGTGTGAGCGAAGTTAAACTAACATGCAGCTCTCTTAAATCAAGAATCAGATCGGTTTGGTAATAAAACAGCATGTTTTCATTTATAAGCACTGCAAAGAGATACTATTTATTGATTTTAAATGTCGAAGACAGGGTAGATAGAAATTCAATAATTACATAAATTCAGTCACACATATACACAAATGTTAACATCTAAAAATCATATATGTATGATCTGTAAATGAATTATGAAAATGCACAATAAATTACTGTTTTGAATGTTGAGTGTTTGCTGTTACGTTGAAATTTCTTTTCAACATCCTGAAATACTTTTAGTAAAATAAACATTTTTAAGAGGTGAAAATGTAAAGGAATTAAATTGCAAGGGTATTTTGTTAGGTTAATGTCTTTAAAGTAATGTTTAACTTGCAAATAAATTCTAGTATAATTTATAGTATATTAAAAAATATATATTTTAAATTGTAATAATATTTCACAATATTACTGATTGTACTGTATTACTGATTAAATAAAAGCAGCTTTGGTGAGTTTTTTTCAAAAAACATTTTACAAATCGAACCCAAACTTTTTAAATTAGTGTTTATATTATTTAATAACATTTTACAGTAATAACTAAAACCACAACTCATTGTTTTCATCATCTTTATCACAATTAATAGGATGTTACATTTCAAGCTAATGCCTCAAAGTTAACGTTTAACCTGTTGAAAAGGCTGTTTGAACTGTCAGTGAATGTTAAACCAACTCTGATCATTCTACAGCAAATCAGCAGACACTCCATATAAAGTGGTCATTGTCAGATTGATGAATCTCATTTCACTAATGGCTCCTTTGAGATCAGATGTCTACAGGCAGACAGATCTCAGATCCTTTCATCTATATCAGAGAGCATATGGTGGGAGGGCGAGAGTGTGTTTTTGTTTGTAGCATCTGTTTGTTATGGACACTGCATTGGATCTTAACTGCACGCCTCAATTAAATAGACTCATAATGATAATGACTTTGGATTGATCAATTAATGTGAACCGAGTCGATGTGAAACAACTGACCAAACAGTCATTAATGGATCTTCTCAGTGATGCTAATTTTAAGACCTGTTGCAATATTTAAAATATTACTGTAGGTCAAACTCAGTATATCAGGATTCATTATCATTTTTTTTTTTTTTTTTAATTACTATGCAGTACATTTTCTTGACCCAAGTAGGTTATTGAGGATTTAATAAATGTATATTTTTCTGAAATTATGCATTAAATTGATCAAAAGTAGAAACATGTCAGTAGAAACATTTATAATGTTAAAACAAAAGATTTATATTCCAAATAAATACTGCATAAATATGCATAATATGCAAAGCAGAATATTAACACTGAAGACTGGAGTAATGGAAAATTCAGTTTCAACATCATAGGAATAAAATACATTTTAACATATATTCAAATAAAAAACATTTATTTTAAAAGATAATAATATTTTCAAATATAACTACATTTTATTGTATTTTTGATCAAATAAATGTAGCCCTGGTGAGCAAAAGAGTCTTCTTTGAAAAGCATTAATAAATCTTACCGACTTTTTGAACAGTAGTGTATGCGCTCCTGTATGTAATAAAACATAAATACTATATAGACAAATAGATAGATAGACAACACAACCTCTCAGTTGATGAATATATACATTTTATTAGGAAATAAAACATAATATATTTTAAGAAAAACATTCATATGTGCCGCAGAAGGTATAGTACAGTAAGAGGGTCTTTCTTTAGACCATTTCAGGCCAGTCCAACATTCGGCAGCATGTGAGGTACGGCTAGAGTAAATGCACTGCAACTATCGTACTGCATTTTACATCCGTTACAACAGATCTACTAAACACAAGGTTTGTCACAAGTCACAAAATGGAAAAGAAAACAAATATTTGGCACAGTGTGTCAATCACTTAAAAGAGTCGAGAGTCTTTTTCCAGCTTCTACGGTTTTTAAATATCAGTATGACTGTTTTTTTGTAAGATTTATGCTTGTGTTTAAGCCTATGAACAACCTATAATTTCAAATGGCAAATCTTCTGATCTTATCGACAAGTTTCCCTTGGCCCAGCAGTCACCATTAATCTTAAACTTTTCACCGCTATCCATCTTCTGGATATAATAATGTAGAATATATTTTTCAATAGTTCTCGGCAGATCCCATTACAATACCCAAAACAAGTCTAATTTTTTATAATAAAAAAGAAGAAGTCAGAGAGACACAGAAAGTAGAAATAACTTTTAAAAAAAGTTAACATAAAATAAGCAATGCGTCTAATTTCACAAAAAAAAAAAAGACTATAGTCTATGTTCACATCACTGCAAAGTAAAATAATTCCCCAAAACGAGTGCAAACATGAACGGCTACATACACGTTTAACTTAGCATGCTAATAACAGTGCACATAAATCTCTAAAGACTGTAGTGTTTGTGTTTATCTGTAAAATCTCAAATGCTAAATGACATGGATGCCGAGCGACTCGGTGGCCTCCTATTGAACCACGGTTTGAAGCCATGCCCTCGAGGACAGTAAATTATGTTGACCATACCATGAATCAACTACAACAAGTCCATTATTGACAGATGGGCCGTACGGTTTAACCCTTGTGCGTAAATTATGCATGGGGGGGTTCAGATTATATTGATTGAATCAATAAATTTAAAATCATGGCCCTGTCATATCTGGATAGAATTCGCTTGTAGAGGTTTATATATTGTTTGATTTGGATTTGAAATGAGGAACATATTGCTGAGGACATTTAAAGGAATATTTTACTATAAAAGTGTGTCAACTTCTGATTCTTAAAGGGGCGGTTCACCTAAAAATGAAAATTCTGTCAATCTCATCATCAAGTTGTGTGAGATGTTTTTTGGGGATTTTTTTTCATCTGTTGAGCACAAAAGAAGACATTTTAAAGGATGTTGTGGTAACCAAACTGCTGACGGTAGCTGCTGACTTCTATAGTATGGAGAACATACAAACTAACATACTTCAAAATATCTTAATTTGTGCTCAACACAAGAAAGTAGCTCAGACAGGTTTGAGGATGGGTTTGCAATGACAAAATTTACATTCCTTTAATAACATTTCTGAGCATCTGTGACTCTGCAACAATTTAGAAGGCGGTTCAATAACAGTTAAAAAGCGCTACGTATTCACAATTTAAAGTAATTTCCTAAAGCATTGAATAAAGCCATTTACAAACCAGCATATTACCACACAAAATATAAAAATTGGTCATCATGACTAGCTTTAAATGGATTTAACGCTGGACCAACACCACTGAGAAACTATACAGAGCTTTTAAACTTTTTAAAACAATACCAGTTACCCAAGATTCAACGCAATTAAAACATCTTAGAGCGCTACACTCCACATTAGCATTCACATTGCACTAGTGCTCTAATTAAAAGTCTGGGGGCTTCCAGGCCAGGCCATTCTGGGTGGGATTTCCATATTTCACAAGTGCTAATGGTTTTATAACTCATCCCTTGCTGTCCTGTACATATTCTATCGATCCGAGAGTCTGACTAACAACCCCGTAGAGACAATGACTGAAGCTGACAGCCATAAGTGCTGAGGCCAGTGTAAATGCAAAAACATGCACTTATGAATCCATACCAACGCATGCAGCAAGTATAAGAACTGAAATGCAACTAGCTGAACAGTGTTTTACCAGAACGACTGCATGAACTGCAGTGCAAAGCGTTTCTGGAAACAGCAACCAAAGCTTGTGCGTCGCAGCAGCTTGTGTTTGGATATGCTTAGCATGCTTGTATTCACATCCTTACAACGAGTACTGTAAAAGCACACCAGTGGAGTTGTCATTTTAAAGCTTTGCCATAGTAATCCGCAGAGGTTTACATAATCTATGCAAAGTGTAAACCTAAAAGTCAGGTCTTTCTCTTGGTCTTTCTCGATTGTGTCCTATTCAGGTTTTTCCTGAAGTCACGCTGAACCTGCGTCTCTGTTAAATGTATATTGTGAAGCCAGAGAACGCTTTTAGCTTTCAGAAATGAACAGTTCCTGTGTTTTGTGCCCACTTGCGTTTGGCAGGAGGTTTCGGGGGGTGGGTGGGTGTTGTAGGGGTCTGCTCATGTCTCGGTGTGTGTGCACTTGTTGTAGAGCCCTGGCATGATCAGTAGAGATGTCCACAGAATAACCTCTAGGTACATGTCAACAACACAGGAAGCCCTGATGAAAAGAGAAAGAGTGTTTAGGAACATATACAGTATTAATATAAGAAAGCATGCATTAGACGTTTAGACTCATTTGTTTGGTAATAAAAAAAAAGGTGCTTCACAATGCCATAGAAGAGCCTTTTTGTCTTCCATAAAGAACGTTTAACAGACATAAACTACTTTTTGAAGGCCACTGAACTGAATTACTGATTACTTACTAACCCAAAAATCTTGATCTTGCTGAAATTAATTTAAACGTTATTATTATTATTATTATTTTAATTTATTGTAGAAAAAGTGTAAACAGTGTAAAAATAAGGAAAGAAATCCATTTATGAACATATATAATTTATAAAGATTTAGATTTTTTTTTTAATTTAGCAGACTTTAAGTATAACAGTTAAGTATACTAACATCACAAATGCAAAGTATTTTTTATTAAGCACATATGTAAATGTATTTGTACTATATTTAGCATTAAATAAATTTATTTCAAAAACATTTTTGTGTATATATTTTTTGCACTTATATTCAAAGAATTCTAAATGGTTTAACTATTTTACTAAAAAAAAAAACTCTTTTAGACCCCAATTCTCTGATTTAGGAATCTCTGAATACTAATGTCTATAATTTAAGTCTATTTGAACAGCAGACTAAATGACAGACCAGCAGCAGTAGTAAAGCCATCTAAACTCTAGACAAGCGTAACCTATAGAACACACATAAAACTGGCAGCAAAACAAAATCATTGCCCTAAAAATGCCAATAGAGGACAACGATGCAGGATAGATCTGTGTCCTGTGTATCTGTAATTAATGAACACGGCTGCTTTACGGAATTGCTTGCGTAGGCTTAAGAGACAGAGAATCCAACAGACATAGATCAGGAGACGAGCGGCGGGACGCGTCTTCAATCACGCAGCACTGAGGTGCTTCATCTCAGCTCAGCGACATAGGAAATGAGGGCCGGGGGGCTGCTAATGGCTCCTCGGGGAAGATCAGAACAGAGCGGCCTTTCTGAGACTACATCCAGAAATGGGAGATGTACACTTAGGTGGCTGACAAATAATGTGGGCATCAACCTTTTTTTAACATGCTAAATTAAAATATATAGGCTATAGCTGTGGTAGCTTTTGTCACCTGTGGTAAAGAAAAAAAACTTCTATTTGAATCACCTTTTTGCCTTCATTATTTCACTTGCCCTGAAGCATGATGAATATATTTGTGGAAGTACAAATATTCCATGTTCCATCATTTCTTATTATCATTGTTAAAAACGGTTGTGCTGTTAATATTTATTTGAAAACAGTAATACATATTTTCAGGATTCTATAATGAATTAAAAGTAAAAAAAAACAGCATTTATTTGAAAAAGATATCTCTGAGCAATTTAATTAAATAAAAATGCTTATTTTATTTTTTAAAAGTCTTGCTTACTCCAAACTAATGGCTAATATTACTGGTAAATATTTTGTATATTTCTAAAATATACCTTGGCCTTTTAGAAGCTAGGATATCATTTATAATATTTTATGGTTTCTAATATTTTACACTATTACATTTTATGTTTTACATTGTGAAGTGCTTAACAAGAATTTTAAAGCTGCTTACTATGCATTATAATATTAAAATATGAATCCTTAACATTAAAAATCAAGTTAATTCTATTGCTGATTTTTTAATTCATGTAAGCACATATGAAAATGTAATTAAATTAAATTCCAATATTGTTTTATTGTACTTCGTTGCACATTTAAACTATTGGTATATTGTCAATATTGATTAGATATATTAAACAAAACAATGTGATGGTTTTATGCATGTAAGAATAATTTTTTTTAAAAACAGCAACCACAATACAAATCAAATGCCTCACCCTCTGACTCTCCCAGTATCATGTGTCAATGTGTAAATGTCCTCATTGGAAAAAACAGGAAAACCGGCTGAAGGGAAAAATAACATATAAACATTAATACTGCATGACAAATAATTAGTACAATTCAAGATCTGATGTTTGCTCACCTTGTGGTCTCCCATGCAGATGTTGGAGCCTAGTGTGTTATAAACAACACTACTCTCACCCTCCTGCCTCTGCAGACAACAAACAATTGACCAGCTGGTTAATCATTCATTCTTCAATCAGCTGGATCTGTCATAGCTAAGAAAATATTTTGTTATGGTGTAACAAAACTTATTGAAGCTCACAATACCAGTAATAACAGTAAACTGACCCTGTGGATGATGTCTGTGGCGCTGTGGGACATAAGGATGCGGTCGCACCACGCCGGGCATCGCGTGTTCATGTACTGTGTAGGTTTAGTGTAGTCTTCACTGTATGGATAACTGAAAACATTGAAACAAGATGATACACAACATGTAAATCACACTGTTTTACACTGACAATAACAATACATTATTAACAGATATTTGACTTCTGTAATCTGACACACTGCTTTAAAAATCTGGGGTTGGCAAGACTTTTAAACTGTAAAAAACGGAACAGCGCATTTTACAGTTTACAAAACCTTTTGAGTCTCACATACTAAAAATGCAATTTTCTTTAAACTGCATAAAAACCCTTGTCAGACCAACAAAATAACCACAAATGTTGTACTGTGATGTAAAAAGCTCATCTTTTTCAAGCCGCTCACCTGGGAGGAAAGTGGATCTCCTCCTCTGTGATGACATCGTGAAATTCAGAGATCTCCTTATCGTACTGCAGCAGCTGAAAGACAGAAAAATACATGAGAACAGACGTAATGATACACTCTTTTGTTTATACGCTCTAAAAACAAAAATCAGACCTCTTTTCCGTTGTTTTCTCTGAACACGGCCTGGTGCAAGTAAGCAAATAACTTGGTCTCTATATGAAGGAGGACCTAAAAAAAGGACAGAAAGAAAGAATGAGGTAAGGAAGAGAAAGCAGTGGAACAAAACAAGAGCAAAGAAGGAAACCCGGGAAAGACAAAGAGGTGAAAAGAGAAGGACAGAGGTTAATCCAGGGCATATAAAAACTAGCAAAGAACGGAGAGTAGCTCCAACTTTGCTGGCACAAAAAAATGAAGCACACGTCTGCAGGAGCGATCTAAATGCAAGCTTGCATTTCCTGGACTGGCAAGAAGTCAATATCAACCCTCCAAAAACCATAAATCTGGCTGGACAGTGTACTGGATATGTCTGAGCGCACACAAAAAGAAAATATTAATCATCTCCTGGACGCAAAGTCAGAGCCTTTAACATTTGTTTACGGAGTCTTAGTAAAGCAAGTGTGACAGTATGATTTGCCGATGGGTCTGTAAGTACAAAATCATAAAACATACAAAAACGTTAAAAAGATATATTAGGGCTTGCAAAGGATTAATTGTGATTAACAGCATCCAAAATAAAAGTTTTTGTTTGCATAATATATGTATGTGCGCTGTGTATATTTATTATGTATATAAAAAACATACACATGCATATATATTTAAGAAAAATAGGTTGTGTTAATATATTAAATGTATTTATTTATAATATAGATTATATGAATATAAATATTTTTATATTAAAAATAAATATTTTAAATATATATACTGTATGTGTGTCACTTATACAAACCAAGGTCAAATTTGATCAAAAATAAATAAAAGCAGAAATATGTGAAATATTATAACAATTTCAAATAAATAACTGTTTTTGATATACTTTTTAAAATTATTTTATTTCTGAAATGCAAAGCATCATTATACCAGTATGATTCTTCAGAAATCATTTTAATATTATTACCAATGCTGAAAACTTTCTTAATATTTTGTGTAACAGCAGCATTTTATATAAATCAATTTATTTAAATGAAAGTTTCTTTCATTAAAAAATGGTAGTGTACGCTGTTTATACAAACACCTTTAAGGAATGAACTGTGTGAATAGTTTGTAAATTTCCTGCAGACAAATTGACAAACCTAACAGCATTAATTAATCATCACATCACATTTAATAAATGTATTTATATGCATTTCGTACATATAGAGGACTACTTTGAAAATAAATAATCACCTTGTGGTCATTGTCTTTCTCCTCACAAATGATTTTTTCTACCTCGTTGCTACTGTCTTTTTTTATTGTCTGGACATCAGTTGACATGGAGAGGTTCTGTACACAAAAGAAATACACATATGAGACTTTAAATAATTTGTGTTTATGTGTTTAGTGGTTAGATATATCATGTATTAGTTGCATCTACCTGTACTAGACTAAGTGTGTCAAGGCGGAAATTGAAATCCCCAAAGAGGAAGAAGGGGAGAGGGCTGTAGATGCTATCTGATATTCTGCGAGATAAGAGAAAGAGTTAGAAATGGAACAATCAATGACATTACACTCTATGGTTCTTCTCTTGAAAGATAACATGACACAGCATTTTAGAGTGATGTATTTCTGTGAAAATAACATTAGCCAGAGCTCAATTCTATTTAGCTTGTGATGAGTAAACTATGATATTATAGCTTAATAGGATTTTCTCCATTATTTAGGGCTTGTTTTGAAGGAAAAGGTCACCTAAAAGTGAAAATTGGCTTAACATTTACTCTGCTGAGACCATCCAAGATACAGATGAGTTTGATTCTTCTTTGGAACAGATTTTGAGAAATTTAGCATTACATTTCTTAACAATGGATCCTCTGCAGTGAATGGGTTCTGTCAGAATGAGAGTCTAATAAAAACATCACAAGTAATCCACATGACCTCAGTAAAGCAAAAAGCTGTATGTTTGTAATAAATTCATAATTAATATGTTTTTAACTTTAAACAGTTACTTCCGGCTAAAATTCATGAGTCCTCTATCTATAATATTGATTTCTCCAGTGAAAAAGTCATCTTTTCTGAATTAGCTGAGAAATATGCACAGATCAAGCATCATTTACAATTCAATACAGTGCAAAACAGTTGTAAACAAATATATTGGTGGATTTTGATGCGAGAGGACAACAGAGGATGGACTTTTTCAGTGGAGGAGGCGTTATTATGAATTATGGAGGTATTTTGGACAGAAGCAACAGTTCAAACTTAATCTTACTTTTAATAATGGGATTTGTTTCTCATAAACATGGAGTTATTTACTCCACAAGATGTTAAGTTGATGGACTGGAGTTGTGTGGATTACATGTGGTGATCCACACAATTGATGATTGTGGTGATTATTGTGATGTTTTTAACAGACTCTCATTCTGACGGCACCCATTCACCGCAGAGGATCCATTGGTGAGCAAGTGATATAAGTTCTTAAATTCTGTTCTGATAAAAAAAGTAATCTACATCTTGGATGGCTTGAGGGTGCGCACATTTTCAGCAAATTTCTATTTTTCGAATTCATTTACAGAAACTCATGTGAACATCTCCAGCACAAACCTGTTGATGACGTATCTAAGAGCTTTCTTGCGGTTTGCTGAATACACTGACGGACTAGAGTTGCAGGCTATGAGGTTGGAGGCGTCGTGAAACAGGTGAACGTTCACCAGGTCTATACCCCTGTACACACACAGATAAACACAAGACATATTATATTGGGGGAGGGGTTCTATCAATCCTGTCTGTCTCTGTGACTGATGCAGGACATTAGCTGATAGCATGGAGTTCACAGGCTCCATTCATTTATCACTCAGTCTTCAGGTTCCAGTACTGCTCTATTGTACTGCTGCCACATGTCTGGAATTAATGCACTTCTGATGGCACTCGATTCCTCTAACACACAGCTAACACAACGTGTTCGAGGCCAGAAAACACATACATGATAAACTGTACAGAAAATTATGAGGTACATCTCTAAAGGTGAAGAAGTGTGTGTGTGTGTGTGTGCAAACATACTGGTTGTGAATGAGCCATCGTGTCCTCATGTAGCCTTTTCTGGACCACTTGAACTGTAATTAAATGCACACACATATGCATATTAAAATTAAGTATGCATTCATATAGTTTTAGAGACCATGTATGAGTAAAACTGCTTTTTTTGGAATTGCAAATAACTGCATTTTAGTAATACTGTAATTTTCAAGAATAGTACAGATTGAGGACCTTTTTTTCAATAGTACTTATTTTTTCTTCCAGTGTTTCTTTGTGTTTCAAGGATTATGTAGCAAATGCTGTATGCATTGTACATTTAAGCAATACAAGTACGAGCAAAATAAACTCTAATAATAATAGTTTTAAAAAAAATGCCCCTACACAGACACTTACATCAGGCCAAAAGTTCTTAGGGAATTTCTCTTTTTCCATGGTAGTCACTCCTTCCAGCGAGCCCACGTACTTGTTATGGCCTGAGACGGCTTTAAACTCCTTCACTACAAGTAGGAGGAATAAACAAACAAGACATATTGTAAGAAAAGCATGCAAATGTAAAATCAATATACTAATGTTGGAGTTGTCGCGGGGCTGTAGGCTGTGAGTGCAGGATCTATGAGACACTGATTTGATAGGACACCAAATTCATTGGTCCACTGATCTTAATGGCTCTTCTATTAGTCCTCTTCTTGAGAGCTTATTCATGAGATGCTGTGACTAGAACAGATGAAGGCTAGTGAAAAAAGCTTATGAGGTTAAATCCAGTTCTATCAGAGACTCTAACCAAATGAGTCGAAGGAGAATGTTTATTTGTGTTGTGTTGGATGGAAATTTATCTCTCTTTCTAATGGCAGTTTAGGTATTATTTTTCAACCTGTGAGATTATGTGTGCATTTCACTGAAATGTATAACTTAAAAAATGTAAAAGTACAAATTTTATACAAAAAAATAAATAAATATAAGTCACATGTTAAAAATTGGTTCATTTAATCCACTTCACAACATAATTTCCTATATATATTAGTAAAACAATTGACGACCAGTACTGTTTTTTTAATTATATGAATTTCAATTCTAATTACTGTAAATCATCCAATGTTTTACTTTAAATTATTCATTCACATTATTTTCAATGATGCTTCTCACTAGACCACAATTCTGTCATTTTCTGTTACATAATAGTATAAGAATAAATTAAAGGCAGTACTACAGCACTTTAAACATATATAGATACTTAAAAATTTTGTTAATATCCCAGAATTTTTCTTATGTCAAGATAACATAGTCATATTAGTAGTCTTAAATATAGCTTTATTTAAATAAAAACTATTTCCTAATTGTATAAACACCTGTCTATTCACATGATTCAGTGTTCAAATCCTTTTGAATAAATCTCAGCTCATCCAGGTTACACCATGCATGACAAGATGACCACTCTACAATGATTTTATTCTAAATGTTTTTACTATTTCATGCCCATTTATTTATTTATTTGCTACATAGGCAGTAGTTTTGCTAAATAATCCTCAAAAGGGTGATCAGGCTGAGACTGTATATTATTCCTTATAGGTTTGTTTCTTATGATATTGTAATATGATCTGGACTTGTTCTTGACATGTTTAATTAAAATCAACAATAATACCTTATATTAATATGAAAACTTACAATTGAAGTCATATAGTTGGATATTTTTCAGTGACTTGTGGATGAAATACATGCTTCCCAGCGCCTAAAAACAAATAAATCAATCAGTCAGTCAAACAATCATGCATGATTTTATGTAATCTTCTGATTGAATCTTTAATAATGTCCTGATTGGATACTGGGCTAATGACCTGACAGCTTAAAGTCATTCACAAGTAGAGGTTAACGGAGATGTCTAAAGAGTTGTTTTGACTTTGAAAGATGATGATGATGATGCGCACACATCATACTCTGACTTTCACAACACTATTACAGTCAATAATCTCTCTGAACTATGCCATCACAGACTTGCCTATAGTTTTGGTACCCAAAAAACACCCAGATATGCCAATGCGATACTCACAAACCTCACTAACACAGACTTCCCACGTCTTTTCTGACAGCCCGCTGAATGGATTTAATGTACTAGCTGCTTGCTCCAGTGAGCGCACATCAATCCAGTCCCGCAGAGATCAATACGGACAGAAAATTAAAACAATCACACAGGGATTAAACACAGAGCCCTGCTGTTGGCCCAACACAAGCTCCATGGCATGGCAGAGAAAAATGACCTGCCGTTGAGGGATGTTTTGACATGAAGCATGCCACACCATAAACACACACACAGCCATGTTTTCTTACAAATATCCATCCCAGGAGAAATATATAAATCTTGTGAGAGAAATTATGCTTTTTTAATATGACAGTGCTTTCTAGATGACCAGTCTTGAGAGACTGGACATTACAGGAGGCACATTCACTACCCAAGTGGCAAGAAATTACTGGGGAGGGAGATGAGGAATGAGACTGGGAAAAAACTGGATACTGACATTTTCGATCAAGAGTTCAAAGTTTGGATGATTATCATTTTATAATAGATGCATAGCCAGTGACACTTTTTTGTTTTTGGAAAACTCTTAAAAATATAAATGTATTAAGTTTTATCCATAATATTTATACAATACTGTACTGTAGGTTTGGAAGGAGTATTTTTTATTATTGTTTTTACATTTTTTAATTGATACTTTTATTTAGCAAGGACGTATTACATTGACCATAAGTAAGAGTAAAGACATACATCATGTTTGTCAAAAAGATGTCAAATAAATGCCTTTCTTTAACATAGAAAAAAATAAGTAATGTTTCTTAAGCAGCAAATCATCATATTATAATAATCTCTGAAGATGATACCGAAGACTGGGATGATGCTGAAAATTCAGCTTTACATCAAAAAAATGACATTACATCTTAAAGTATATTAAAACAGCATTTTTGACCAAAGGAAAACAGACTTTTTCTAATGTTAAAAAATCTTACTGACCCCAAAATACAGAACTGTAGTGTATATTCTTTGTTAGCCCATGAGCGAAGACAACTTACTTCAAATTACATACTACCAGATTTTGATTCTTCTACAGTTTGAGGCTAAAGAACTAAAAGCCAATATATTGTTTTCCAGTAAAGTATTATTAAATACTGTTGACAAGGATCTACTATATTTGAAATACCAGGCATATGAAAAATGAGTCTCTTTGATAGCCAAAATAAATTACTGTGTAATAGTGTAAAATAAACTAATCTTGATAAAATTTTGCAACTTTTTTATAATGAAGGTCCTCATTGCAGTGCATGAACTCACTCACACACTCTCTAACACAACACACACACACACGGCCACTGGCTGTGTTAACACCCACCTTCATTCTCATTTGTCTCACATCATCTGTATTGATTTGTAATTAGTTTTCTGAGGGTTGTGAATCATCGCTTGACTGGGAAGAGAGAGTGTGTGTAAATGCAGAGAGCGTCTGGCACACTCATCGTACAAATGGTGTTTAGATAAAAAAATCACTTTTAAGTCAATAAATTTTTATTAAACGCTGCACTGGCCTGATTGATGAAGATAGGTGTTCAGCTGTGAGTGTGCTGATCTCTATTTTAGTGTATAGGTGTGTGTGTGGGCATGTTAAAACAGGCTCATGTGAAGGGCAAAAACTGGATTGACAAATATTTTGTGCGTGTAGCATTTCAAAATTTTTTCATGTGTTAGATATTCTGGTAACAAAAAATAAATAGGTTTGGTAAAGGGTCCACATACAGAACAACTCACTAACCCTCCTGCATCAACAAAACAAATACACACTCACTCTCTCACTCACACACACACACGTAGACCTTAAGTTTATTTATCATGTTCAGATGAGAGGGGCCTAATCAATAGTTTTAATCTGGAGTTAAACGTATTGACTCGGTCCGCTGCCTGGCCACTCCCGCACATTAACCAAGTCCATCAAGGCACAGACCTAACACATAATGTACAAACACAAACACAGCACCTCTCACCTGGGTGGGCTGGGGGGTTAATACCCTGCCAAACACCAGCAACTCCACTCTTTTTACAGATTTTACTAAGTTACCTTGAGTAATGAAAGGGGTTCTGCAGGGCCCTGTCTTTGGTCCGTCACTGTTGTTAGAAAGCAGCTGACTAAGAATGGACTTACTCGAGAGGTCTTTGTATTTCTGTTTAGAAACTGTATGTCTAACTTTTTTAGAAAGTTTTTGCTGTTGTTTAGAATTTCTGTTTGCAGGTTTAAATTAGATTCTGAATCCTTATTTTCATT
The DNA here is from genome assembly GCA_032357425.1 of Enteromius argenteus. Taxonomy (NCBI): domain Eukaryota; kingdom Metazoa; phylum Chordata; class Actinopteri; order Cypriniformes; family Cyprinidae; genus Enteromius; species Enteromius argenteus. The sequence continues at coordinate 17,018,497 of JAUCMR010000160.1, forward strand.
ATGAACTTTCAGACTTTTAGACCCCAGTGTATGTTTTATTTTGCATAACTTCATATTTTAAGATCTGTTGTAGCACTTTGACCAGTTCAAATCAGCTCAAGGGTAGTGAAATTATTTCACAAATTTAACTGAACAATTGATCTCACTGATTCAGTGATCTGTTACTCAAACAAAACTATTGCATGGCTTCAGAAGACTTTCAATATAGTGCACAACTTGTATAATTACTGATATTGTTATTTTTTAATGCTTTTGAAAGCCCCTGTCCTCATTCAGTTCTGTAAAACAAAACAAAAAAATGGATGGACTATTCTTTTAACTGCTGTGATTATAGATAAGAGTAGCACTACAATAACAGGAAGGTGAGTGAGGTGAGTACTGGCAGAATTTAAAATGGTTGTATAGCTCCATCTAGTGCACATTCAAACCAACCACAACTGCAAGCGTCAACACATTAAGAAATTGCATTTTTGGTTAGATGTGCTTCCTTTGAACTAAATCACTAAGGAACCAAGTGAAATCATCTTTCTAGATACTGCAACAGCAATATAACTCACCGTGAAACTGTCAACAGCCTTGAAATGACTGTCTACATAGACACAGACTCTGTCGAAGTCTGCCATCTCAGAGCTGGACTCTATAGCCCTATTAAAAAAAAGTATAAAAATACAATTATTGCACGTGCACACACACACACACATATGTGTGTCATTACATAAAATGCTACTATCTGATACAGACACTGTACAGTACCATGGCATGGCTACCGTACCGTAAGATTACTAGTTCATAGTCCAGAATTTCCAATAATCTCACCAGCAAAAGTTCTCTGCGTGGCCCATGTTCACCATATAGTCTTTTCCACCAACTTCCTGAAAGTGCAGGGCGACGAAGCGTGGCTTATGCATGTGCACCGTCTAAGGAGATATGATTTACATATAATTATTTTACAGTGTGTTCATCCACTCTAAATTCATTAAAAATCATATCCTGAGAATCACATAAGAGCACTGATTTCAAATAAAAAACATACTATAATTGTAATTACTGTAAATAACTCAAATTATTTTTTTTTAACTGAGAAGCAAAATTGTTTCATTCCAATTTTTCATTTCCAATTTTTTGACACCAGAAGAATGAATCAACACATGACCTTCTACATTGACAGTGATAAGAGAGGAAGCAAGATAGATAGTATCACTCTCCTAACCATTAGAGTATTGTGGGTAGCTACATGGTCAACACTATGTTGTTCGTGTCAGTTTCATCTTAACAGTTTGCACCACACACTTCACCATGGGTTTTTTTTCCACAGCTTAACAAAATGTGTTTTTTAAAAATGGATGAGGAGAAATATAAGGCAAATTTAAGTGAACAACATGAACATAAGCGACATCTGGACGGGGAACTGCTGAATGCATTCCTATAGAAATAACTGGATTTCAACAGGGTTTACAAAAAACTTTACATTTTCACAAAGTAAAAGTTTTTGTCATTAATCACTTAGCCTCATGTCATTCCAAACCAACACAGTCTCAAGACCAATTCGTACATATTCGTACGAGGTGGCTAAATCATGCTAATTCATACAAATTTGTACAACCTCACTTGTACATTTTGTAAAATTTGTCTAAAACCGTGTGACGGTAGGTTTAGGGGCGGGGTTAGGTGTAGGTCATTCTTACAAATTCATACGAACTGGCAACTCGTAAAATATCTACGATTTAGCAAAACTTGAGTGAGGTCGTAAGAATTTGTACCTTGTAAAATATGTATGAATTGCCGTGAGACTGGGCTGTCCAAACCCATAAAAGCCTCGTTCTTCTTCAGAACACAATTTAAGATATTTTGGATGAAACCCGGGAGGCTTGTGACTGTTCCATTGACTGCCAAGTAATGCACAATGTATAAGAAAAGTAAAGTATAAAGAAAAGTATAAAATCATCAGAATAGTCCATCTTCCATCAGTGGTTCAACCATAATGTTATGAAGCTACAAGAATAATGTTTTTATGCAAAGAAAATAAAAGAGCGCACATAGTTTGCACTCTCTGGATATTCCCCAAAATGGCATTACGGTGACACGGAGAGACACAGAGGAGACAAACTGTTGAATAAAGTTGTTTTTACTTTCTTTGTGTACAAAATGTATTCTCGTCGCTTTATAAAATTCAGATTAAACCACTGATGGCAGATGGACTATTTTGACGATTTTAGAATTCTGTCTGTATGAACGTGCAATGGGAGTCAAGCCTGTTTTCCCTACCAGTAACCATAGCAACAGTGACCGAAGTATTGACAGGGGAGCGGCTCCGGTGGAAAACTGACGAGTTAAGACTTCTAGATCACACGCAGCTTATTTCTCCTTCACTGTAAGTTACTGAAAACACACATGAAAACAAGCACTACACTATAGTTGTAGTGCGTTGAATGAGGTGACACACAACTAGTTGTCCAATTCTATTCCGTTCACACACCGCGTGTTCTGAGAATGCGGTTGTGAGACCAGAAAATTTACTGCTGTGAGTTCGGTTACAGAATGCGGTTGTCACACCCGTAAATAACCGAACTGTGTGTGAACGTAACCGTATTAAGGACTCAAATACAGGATTGACAACCGTATTCTGCTGCTGTGTGAACGCAGCGTGTTACCCCTGTTAGGCATTTGTTGGAGTTTGTTTTCATTCAAATGACAGCAACCATGGCTTCACCCACAGCCTCTTTTGTTTTATTCGCCATCTTTTCGTGTGAAGAATTACACCCAAAGACATTAATAAAAGTAAAATTTGGATTGTGGATATAGGATCATCCATTTTTTCCTAGTCAGTGAGAGTTAGTCGGTGTCTGTTTGTGCAGTGTGAACATGACTGTTATTTTTCATAAGATTCTAAATCCAACAGCCAACTTGAGCCAACTTGTTGGAGTTTGTTGGCGTTTGTCTTTTGCGGTGTGAATTGGCCTTAAAATATCTTAAATTTCAAATAAAGCTTTTACGGGTTTGCAACGAAATTAGGGTATGTGTTAATGACAAACTTTTCATTTTGGGTTGGAGTAACCCTTTAAAACTGTTCATGGTTCACTTTGATTTTTTTCATATAGTTCACTCATGCAATGCTTTCTCACACTAAAATAGTTACAGGACATGTTATAAGACAAGAAACAGAGTGCCGGATGAGGATATGTACCTACAATCTAATGAAGAAAACAAAACTCCATCATGTTTTCTAAATTGCTTTTAATGTCTTCTATTAACAAAGCGGGTATTTATTGGACCTTGTGAATTACTCTAAAAAATTATTTATATCCATTAATAGCCACAACAGTATTTAAAAAGAGTAGTGTATCAAAATATGGGCACACTTCTTGGTTGGGGGGCCTGTGCCTCAGTACTGGTGAAAGACTATAAATGCCATATGACAATGTATTTTGACATTTTATTTTAACACAATTAACAGTGCCATGCCCATTTAGAGACTGGATTTCAAAAACAATTAACCGAGATGGCAATTAAATGTAAAACAGGCAACAGAGATTGTGTACACATTGCATCTAACAGGAAAATCATCAAATCTGTGATTCAACTTCCATGTGCTCGCAACATGACAACAGCAGATAACGTAACATGATTTTATGGTGCACAAAAGACAGGTTGTATAAATGAGACAAACACCTTCAGGTTTACAGTGTCCGTTTGGCAGAGTAAAGTTCACTCTGCAAAGGTGTGTGTGTATGTGTTTATAGCGGGTTTGAACAGATGGAGAGCTCTGACAATTTATGTGTGACCAGAAGAACAGTAAAGAGCATTTTTAAAAAACAGCTTTTCTACAACGCTGCATTGAGCATCATCAAATGTGCGTTTGAATGAAGGACACGTGAAATGCATCAGACTCACCGTGAAGAACTCTCGCAGCCAGTCTCCTTCAATTTCACCCACCTGAGGACAATAACCAGATTTCCCTGTTAGGCCACTTTTATAACAACGACATGGTCAGCTTAACCTCCGCTGTGAGCTTTAAACTGCAGTGTGGATTAGATTTACCGGATAAAGGATTTCCGCAGCACATTCAGTAAATGAGTGCTTTCAATTGTGACATTTACAGGCAATATTGCCACTGAAGGTCTGTATCAAACCATTTAAAGATATCAGTAATAACAAGTGCTTCATCATGATTACTTACATCTTAAATGAATAAATGTCTATACAGCACACAGTATAATAAGTTATACAGCACAGATTGAGCAAAAGAGGTGTGTTTTGCACTTTGCACATATAGTTTGTATTTTACAGTTGAAATTTAAATGATAATAAAACAATTAAGAAGCTGTATATGTGATAATTATCATGAAGAGTCTAAACATCATCCAACCATGAGGTGAAAGTACAGTACATCCTACACAAGAGGGAAAAAAAATGATTTACACAGTATGGTGTCAAACAAATAAGGATGATAGTATATGCAGTCAACATACGCTGCTGATAGACCAGATGTCTAACTACATCCTTGAATGAGGCTTTTGAAAAGATGAACAAAGATAGAAAAGAAAAAAACCAACATAAAAAACTGAATGAATAATATATGAAAAAGTGAAAGCAAAACGTATGCGTGTATGTGTGTGGTGGAAAACATTGATCAAATGTTTGAAAAGGCATTATCTAAAGCACTGGATTTGAGAAGCGGGTTTCAAACACAGTCACATCTGATACTTTAGATATTGTTAAAAAGGTAAAACATGAAATATGGAAGCCCGTTTCCACCACTGAATAAAAAAATAAAAAAAGAACAAAGTATTTGTGAGGTCGTACGAATTTGGACGAATCAGCACCCTCATAAAATATCTACGAATTGCCATGAGATCGGGCTGATTTAGCTCACAACTAAAATGCTGAAAAAAGTCAGAATCATGAGACAAAAAGTTACTATTACTATTCAATTACTATTTTCTTTCTTTCTTTTTTTTTCCAGTGGTGGAAACTTAAACAATCCTAAACATAAACCTCAAACTATTAAACCCAAAAATAAAGAAGGGTCAATTAAATGTATAGGGGAAGACAGCAAAAATAAATAAATAAATAAAATTAAAATAAAACAAATATTACTAAACTGTATCATAAACAATACATTAGATTTTAAGATAATTTAGGATTTAATCGAAGTGGAAAGGACTGGATTGGTTTAAAGGTTACATTTTAGTATATTGCTCTAGCTGAGTTGCTTAAACAAACGGATCAATGTTTTAACAGAGCCATATTTAGAGAAATCATTATTCATAAAGACATTCAAAAGGGTGTTTCTTAACCATGCTGAGACAAAACCTGGACCAAACTTTCTGCTGATAGTCAAAAATGTGATTACGCAAGTCTAGTTTGAGGGAGTCTCCAGTGATTGGAGCAGTGTCTGTGTGTATTTGCATCTGAAGATCTGTGTCCTGCCGCTGCAGGTCATGCATTGCCGAAATGCCTGCCATTTGAGTGAGTAGGCAAAAAGAATTAAGATTGACCTGACGAAGCCAGCAAGCACGTAGCTCTAGAATGTGATATGGGTTCTGGAAAGACCTTAGATATTTCAGTTATGAGGGTGGAGAATGAGAACTAGTTTCTGTGATGTGTTATATCTTTACAGGTATTTCAAGCAGTCCCTTGAAAAACAAGAAGTATAGTTCAGAATACTTTTAAAGAGAGAACATACTTTAAAATAATATACTTAAGGTTAAGTGCATGTCTGAAAACATTGGATTCAGTTCACACTTATGTTGTATTATCAGAATTTAAGTTGAAATTTATATTAAGTGCAGCTAATTTGCCTTTTACAAGTAATTCTATTGTCTTTGAAATATGGTACTGCCAAATACTAACAAGAATTTATGCTAAAAAATGTTTGATAATGTAATTACACATTTATCATGATGTACTTGCAATTTAAAACATTTAAAAACTTTAAACGCAATAACTGACTATAGTTAAAATACTGAAGTGCTTTCCATTAGTCAGCACATCAAAGTAAGTGTACTTCTTTAAAACATGAGAAATCGTTAAAACGCTGAAAGAGCACTTAAGACATACATTTGATTTTAGATTCTAGTACACAACAAGTGCACTACTAAGCACACTTCTTTTTCACAAGGGTTCCAAATGGAATATTGACTTTTTTCAACATTCTTCGGTTAAAAAAACCCTCTACATTAATAAAAAAATAAAAATCTGCATTCATTATTGGTCATTTAAAGTATCATTAGCCAAATGTTCAATAAATACACAAGAAGATTGCGTGACTAAAGAACGGTTTGTGCATGTGAACCTGCAGATTCATGAATAACCCATTTAATTAATATTAATGAGGACTAACTATTCAAAGGATAAGTATAGCCTGTAGTAGTAAAATAAACAGTTAAAAAAATCAGCCACAGAATGACTAAATGTTACACAACATATTCAAAGATATCTCTATCCACTTCCTAATAACGCTGGTTGCTGCAAAACAGACCCGTTTTATCAGTGTCACAGATGTGCTCCCCTGTGGTCTGCTATACTATAACCACAAGTGTGAAGTTTACTACACTCCTTCTGTCGACTCAACACAGAGCAGTAAGGTAGAGGACAGTAAACTGTGATAAAGAGCAGACCATTGCCGGTCTGTGTGAAGACTGACTAAAACACACTGCTCTACATATTGCTCTGCTTCTTTTGTTTTTGTGTCTCTTTCATGCTATAACAATTTCTATAGTGCAAAAGACTGACCACTCCCTTTACAGCCCAGCGAGCAAGCGAATTTGACTGCACAGCCGCTGAAAGAATCACAGGATCACATTGACTTGTAGTGAATTTGACAGGGCTTAGAATAGAATTGCATCTGATGCAATTTACAGAGTTACTTTGATCTTGTAAAGACCTTTTATGGACCGTCGCTTGCATGCCTTCTATCTTTGTGTGCTAAGTTCCACTGAATTTGAAGGGTGGGGAGGCCAATGGAAACTTCCTTCTTCTCATCTCTCAAGAGGATTTCCCAAATTTGCAATGCATCGTTTCCTGTTGCCGGCTCCAGCCCGTGCTAACATTCAACTTAAAATAGCACGCAAGAACTAAGTTCATTGACTTAGGTAGGTAAATACTACAGGACACTGTCGCGAGGGACAAGATATTTTTAACCAGCTCTTTTGAAGTGCTGATAAAGGGTTCATCAGACACGCTTGCACCTGGGCACCAAGTATGATTTGATCTAACATGCATGCACTGTCAAAAACAAGCAGACTTTACCGAAACGCTCGGCGCATTACAAAAACCTGTTGACAGAAACGTCTTTAGCCTGAAACAGACATCACGCAAGAACGCGAGAACAGAATTGTTGCAATTCAAGTAAGTTGGCATAAATGTTTTGACTTTTACTCGTTCGACAGTATTCTTGTGGTCTGCCATGACAGAACAAGAAAATACAAGGTCATTTACGCAAAGGAGCTATAGCATGCTTTAAGACAGTGCAGTCATACACTTTTTTTAAGATCAAATGTGATAACATTTATGATAATTCATAATTATGAGAACTAACATGCACTGAAACGTCTTGCTATTTTTATGTGATTAATAAAATAAAACATCAAAACATGTTTGGATTACAAAAAAAATAAATACATTTATATTCTGCATAAACACAATGACATTTATTTTTAGCAAAATGTGGCATTATATTACTGTAATGCATAAAAAATATATTTTGAAGTATTATATTACAAAATTTTAAGTATGCATCATGACAATACATTCTGTACAAAATGCTGAAAAAGTCCAAAAGCGTGCTTTTATTGTGGTTAAACTAAAACTTTTTTTTATTGTACAAATATAAAAAAAAAATTATTATGGCTAATCACCGGGCCTCAGTGGTTGACAGAAACCATTAGCACTGGACTCGTGCTTTTAGGAAATGCAGGCTAGGACATTTCGACATCTTCTGTGAGATACACCCCAAATGTTATCACCTCATTAAACATGATGAATCATATCTAAACACTATAAACTTAAGGACGTTTCAAAACTTGACAGGTCTGATAAACCCTTCTTGTGGATAGGAAAAATGTAACCATTTTTGGAAGTCTTCTTCAACATTTAAAATGACCTATTCAAAAAAAGAAGCGAGGAAGGGTTGAAGTCCTTTGGGAAAAGATATTCATCTGTTTACAGTCACAATGGACTGTGACATGTGCTTTTTCTCAGCCAAACATGGCCGGAGGAAACTGGGTATGGGGCCAAATTTCCACTTGTAGCTTCGGTCGTCCATACGCACAATGAAGCTCTAACAAATATGACTAAACCACAACTCTAGAAAATGTGAACATGCACAGTATGAGGAAATATAGCAAGATTTGAATTAGACTTTTATTTTCTGAACAAAATGTGACTGGTCAAAAAAACAACACCAACAACAACAGGGTGTTGCATAAGATTTCCTAGAGATTGGCTGTATGAGAGTTCCTTTTCAGTGTAAACATGTAGTATTGTTTTCTATAATCTGTAAATGTGATCATTTAGAAATATAGCACAATCCTTTACTCTAGTATCAAACATGCCTTTAGCACAAGTAGTGTACAAACTACATAAGTTAAAACCCTGATGAACAAACTGAGCTAAATTCAATGTAAAAGTCTCAAACTGTCGCGTGACATTCTATATAGTAAAAAAAAAAACAATCAATCATTTCCAAATATATCACAGACACCTGCTGCCAGCATTAAACTCATTGCTTTTTCACCAAAATGTTCACTGTCAATATAAATTAGTGGACATTTTTCATGTTTTAAAAGTATCATGGTTCGCTTAAAGTCAACTCTGCATGTAGTAAGCAATTCAGTAGAGAGTACTATTAACTAACACTGACTAGTTTCATAAAGGTTATATAATAAACACTAACAGAAACATACTAGAACATAAAAATGAATAGCTCCAGCAATTTTGAACATCTACCTAACTCCTATTACTTTTATATAAAGTTTTAGTGATTTTGTTGGGTTTTAATCATTTTATAAGATATTTTTTTCATTTCAGGTTTAGTTTTAGTTATTTTAGTACAGTATTGTAGTAAATTAGTTTTGTATGGTTTTAATAAACTCAAAATTTAAAACTAAATAAAAGTGAGAAATGCTGTCTTGGCAACTAATAAAAAAATATGTTTACTTTATATATTATATTTTAGGCAAACATGTTTTTGACAGTTTTATAGTAACGGTAACATTAGTCTACTATTCACAAGCACATGTGTATTTGTTTTTCCCACAAGTATGAACTAAAATGATCCAGTCTTATTCTAGATGTCCATAACTAAGACGTTTTTAGTGGTTTTAGCTTCAGTAACTAAAACTCCTGCTGCGAACATTAGGCTACTACACAGAAGCGCTGCAGGTGCGTGAGGTGACGATATGTGTCTGAATCCTTACTTTTGTGCTGCTATATTTGCGCGCCTCGCAAATTTACGGATTTATGCACTGTTGTTAAAATTCTCGGCATGAAGTATATTTTACTATTAATATTTCTATATATATATATATAATAATATGGTAACTTTTTCGCCATGGGCCCGCGTTCGCTGCGGCCCACCCGCCCCACGGGCCCCAGTGCAGCTGCACTGTCTGTAGTTACGCCACTGGCTACTATTCACAAGTACATATGTTTTTGTTTTTCTCTTCAGTATAAACTAACATCGTCCAGACTGATTTTGAATGCTCATAACTGTAGGACAGTGTGTTTAGCAGCACCCTTACATACCGCACCAGCTCGGCTCCTCAGTTTCGCGGTAGCGCTTTGAAAAATCTCACAACTGTCTGTCAGTTTCCTGTTTTATTTGAATACACACTCAGGCCGGTGGCGCGGTGTGTGATAGGTCGTTAGACCTGTGGGGAGGTGCTGTCAGAGAGCACACCGTGAATGGGAGGCGAGATCACTCTAGACTGGGGACTCGAGCGCGAGAAAGGCCCAGAGGAGCGAAGAAATCCTGAAGTGTGTTTCACTGCAGCACCGTCCTTCAGCGTGGAGGAACCGCACGAGGAGGTCGAGCTCTGTCACTGATGACAGACGCGTCGGTGCCGCTCACGCAGGACGCGTTCTTGCGTTCAAAAACAGCGAGACGCAGCTTAACGGAACGGGGACGCGTTTTAAAAGTTGAATTCCTTTTAACTTCATCCAAAACGCACGAAGATGAAAAATCAACGGCGGCGTCAGTCTAGCGGGTGTTTACCTTTAAAATAACACTATAACACTCAATAAAACAGCGCAGAATGGCGCAAGAAGGCGTCCCTTGTGAACGGCGTCTTACAGTATAACAACGCTTGAGTTATACAACAATACAGGCTGAAATGTACAGACTGAAATCATTAAACGCGCTTTTCGGAGCGGTTAAAGCGTCGGATATTCAGGGGGGTGTTTTGGCCTACCTTTATTCATTTAACGACTCTTTTAAGAACACCTAAGAAACACAGGTAGCGTTCAGCAGCAGGTTTACTAACGTTCAGTTGCAAAAGAAACAGTTGTGAAATAATTCGCTGCGTCGACTCATTTACGCTGGAAAATGATAAGGGGTTTATAAACAGAGGCGACTTACATTGTCAAACAGTGATCCAACGTTTGCAGTGACCAGTAAGACGTCTGTGTGCATCTCCATGATTAGAAGCGAGCTGGAGAAAAGTCTAATCTGAAGAAGGAAATCCCACTCGCAGCTCTTTGGTGGAAGAATAACAAACGGCTTACAGACAAGATTAGAAAAGTCTAGCTATCTCGCCCTGAAGACGGAGCCCACGGGAGCGACGCTCGCATCTCCAGTCCTGCTGTCATGAGGAAAGAGCTCCACGGTCTTCAGTTGCTTGGCGGTGAACACGGAGGGATTTCTCCTCCTGTCTGCATTGTAATTGGACTTGGTTTCTAAGCTGAATTAAGCCAGCGTCGACGCATCTGTAGCCTCGGAGTTCCTGCCGTGCCAGACTAACCCAAACTAGTTGCGCTGTCAATGTTATGTTCCACGCGAAGCTCCGCCCTGCACATGTAGTACTGTGAGCTACTGTACAAACGCGCAGCGTCAAAGTTTCCGTGTGTCACTCACACTGAATCGACGCATAAGTATCGAGGCCTTTTGTACTTACTGAGCTTACATACTGTAAAGCCTACACACACAAAAGTTACATAAACTTTGTGTTTGTGTGTGTGTGTAGAAATATATAGTTTAACCAAAATATTATAATAATAAGTGTAATGCTGCTTTAAATAGGCTAGTTAAATTTAAAGCAGCATTAAACAAAAAAATTAAGTTTTCTGTTTAAATTAATTGCAATTTTGTTTTTTTGAGACAAAAATAAATATCACATTTTTCCCTGATTTACTAAATTTACCCACTAAAATGTCAAAACAAAAATTTTCAACAAACAATTTATTACACTTTTTCTTTTATTTGTTTTTTTTACTCACTTAAAACACAATAAAATGTAATATGCTTCCTTATTCTTTTATATATTTTAATATGTACATGTCAGAACAAGCATGTTGTTTACATTTTTACAAAAATATTGTGTTAGACTGAATGACAATGTAATATTATTTCAACCAAATTTCGACATTTTATTCTTCAAAAATGTATTTGAAACCTTAAAAGTAGACACTTCACTTACATTTAAAGTGCTTTCTATAGACAATCACTTAAGTTTCTTTTGCTGACATCTTAACGCCTTTGACCCATATATACATAAACACACACACACACAGTAAAATGCTTCAACACAGCAATTTAAGTTAACATAATAGTGCAGAATATTAATTTTTAAATATTATCATGCCATAATGTTTTTATTATTTAATATTCTCTTAAAACCTGTTCCCAGATTTAAAATGCTGAATTAACCAGGATTTTAATAGTGCAGAATCTTTTTTTTTTTTTAATTATTTAATATTCTCTTAAAACTTAACCTGTTCCCACATTTAAAAGTTTTGTACTGTAGTGTTTTTTTTGCGTAGAAAAATACATTGGTAGTATGAATGGAATGGCAGTAAAGCACATTGAAATGGAAATTAACTGCAGGAGCTATTTTGTTCACAGTGGGTGTAACACATTACCGGTTAACTCATTACACTACCGTGATTACTTTTTCCTTGAAAAAGCATTGTGTTTAATATTCTCTTGAAACGTAGACTGTTTTCTGTTTTAAAACGAAACATCATTCCAGATTTGTATTGTTATTTGTGCATGTTATACATTTAAAACGAAAATGAAAATTCAGAGCAGACAGGAGTTATTTTGTTCACAGTGTTGCGTGTAATGCATTACCAAGGAATTCATTATTCTCTTGAAAAAGTATTCTCTTGAAAATTGTTTTCACGTTTAAATGGAAACAGTTCAGATTTGTAGTTATTTGTGCATCTGTATGCTGGGATTACTTTAAATTTTTATGTAATGTAACTATTTACTTTTGATGTAATTACATTATACTATAGACTATAAAGAAAAAATAATAATTTAAACTTGTTTTTAAAATCAAGAAAACAAAGTCAATTACACACATTATATATATATACACTGCTCAAAAAAATAAAGGGAACAATAAAATAACACATCCTAGATCTGAATGAATGAAATATTCTTATTAAA
>JAUCMR010000160.1:17040372-17052722 GCA_032357425.1 Enteromius argenteus
TCACCAAAACATTTTCCATATTTTTATTTCCAGTGAACACACACACACATATTCTTAAAACAAGAAAAAAAATAGTATATATTTTTAGATAATATTCCTTTTATTTTAAGTTTATACAGTTTATATATTTTTATTTGTTTAAATCCAGTGTGCTTAAAGTAAACCTTTACCCTACATTTATAATACATCACATGCTTTTTAATGCAATATATTTTGTTGTGTTGTGTTGTGTGTGTATACATATAAATATAAAATAAATAAATAAAAATGTAAAATATGTCAGAAAAAAAGCATGTGATGTACGTATTTCAAATGTAGGTTCAGTTTTTACTTTAAGCCCATATTTTTGCAAACTTATACACAACAAAAATAACATCAGATCTATTCTCTGAAAATACGTCTTCTAATAACTTACATAATAATATCTTTCACAATTTAGCTTCACTTGTTTAGATTTAAGGATGTTTAGATGTTACTGCTAACAAATGCTTAATAGGACATTAGCCTTCAAATGATCTGCCCTTCATAATTTTTCTTACCATAAGAGCTGATAAAGTAAAAGATGTACTTTAACCCTAGAAAATAGCTTTACAGCTCAGAACAAGAGTGAAATCATCCAGCCTACCAGCTGCAAAATTAAAGGGGTCATGAACTGCGAAACCAAAAATTCCAAAAAAATATTTTGATATATAAGAGGCCATTGTACCATAAAACACCCTGTAAGTTTAAGAACTCAAAACTTTCCTGTTAGTCTAAAAACAGCTTATATTGAAGGCAGTCTGCCAAAGAGACCTGAGAGCTTGTGGAATGTGCCACTCTATAATGTAGTGGATAAACACTGCCTCAGCAGAAGATGATCAACGCCTGCTTCTACATCAATTTACCACAGATTCATTTACAAACAAGAAAGATTGAAACTAAAAGACGATCCTGTGCCAACTATATTGGGTCCGTGTCACAATTAGCAAGTGTAAATAATTTTTATTTTTATTTTTATTTTAATTACGTGATCACTATTGCTTTATGTAAAGCACCTTGAATTACCACTGTGTATGAAATGTGCTATATAAATAAACTTGCCTTGCCTTGACTTGCCTTGCCTTGCCTTATGTGTTATTACACATCGTTTGATGTGTAGTTACTGAGTATGGGTTCTGACCCAAATCACATCAGTATATATCTTAGGGATGGGCATTTTTCAAAAATATTGTATATATTATATTAAAACAATTTACCAAAGTTTATTTAAAAGAGATTTAATAAGTAAATGTTATTTTAATACGTTTTTGTCTTTTTTTTCGGAACATGTTTATAATTAGGCATTATATACAACAGGTATTATACACAAAGTTTAATTTCTTATTGGAGGAAAGGAAAATAAAGCAGGCCATGCCAAGTACAGTACATGTTTATATTATTTTATGTTAATGTTGAGAAAAACAAAATCCACATGCTCAGGTGAAAGTTTGTTCCTCAGTCTAATAAAAACAAAAATGCGCACCGACAAATATAAGTGTGCGAACAGTTTCTTAGCACTTCGTGTTAAACCACTCTCCTTCATGGAAACCCAGAAATTCTGTCATTAATTACTCAAGCTCATATCCTTCCAATCCCTTAAGACCTTCATTCATCTTCAGAACACAAATTAAGAAATTTTTGATGAATTTCGAGAGCTCTCTGAGCCTCCATAGACAGCAAGGATCCTGACATGATAAAGGCTCAGAAATGTAGCAAGGACATCGTTAAAATAATCCATGTGACATCTGGGGTTCAACTGTAATTTTATAAAGCTATGAGAATTTTTGGTGCAAAGAAAACAAAAAACAACACATCATATCATTGGGCCTTTACTTTCAAGTTTACAATCCATGATTGTAATTAAATTAAAAAGATTAAAAGATTAAAAGAAAGAGTTCTGATGAAGGGGGTTAAAAACAGGGCAGAAAATAGCCTACTACTTCAATTTATTTTATTTTTTTTGGTAAAAAATCTTGTTAACATCATCAGTGGACCTCAGAGAAGTTTACAATAAAAAAGGCAGTTCATGACCCCTTTAAAAATACAATTACTAATACGAAACAGTCTCTAAGTTTGAAATAATGACTGTCCAGTAAGTTTTGAGTGTAAACAGCACATGCCAGAGGTTATTTGCACATGTAAATCATCAGTGAAAGAAAAAAATTCTCTTTAACTACTCAAAAGAGGACACTGTGGTCTTAGTAGATGTCTAAACTTTGAGAGACTTGATGCCAGGGTGTTGTGGGTGGTTTTAAACATGTTGCTATGCTGTTCTGGGATAGCTAGGTGCTTGCTTACTGGACCAAGTCAAAAGATTCCACCCCCAAATCCCAAGAGATAGCTCAGGTCTCTCTATCTATAGGATTTTTTCCTTTTCGACTGTTATATCATCTACCAGTATTAACTCAGATCAGTACAGAGAAAAGTAATAGAACACATTAACTCAACATGTCTCAGAGTTTTATAGTGTGGTCCAAAAATCGGACACCACATTACAAATCTGGGATTTTTTAAACTTAAAAAAAAAACTATATATATATATATATATATATTATTAAAAAAAATATTAAAACATTATTTTTGTGTAGAAGTTTATGCAGTATTTTTAGGTCATATTCAATAAAATATCCAAAATGATCATGAGGACTGACACAAAAGCTTGAAAGCTGCTCTTGTTAAAGCAAGAGGGCAAACCAAATATTAGGACAATATTATGTTCCCATTAGCGGTCTCAGACTACAATGTAATTTTGGTATTATTTATGATTATAGCATGAATATTACAAGAGAAGCTGTACACCGATATTTCATACTTATGTTCAAGGTTAGTTCACATCCCTTACCCACAGTATTTATTAGAGAAGTGAGATTTCTGACCTTTATGGCGACGGGGTAGACAGTTGAGCCAATTTCAAAACTTCCTTTCTTGAACATCATGACTGATGTGTTATTAATGCAGGTACCTGAAGACACACATAAGACAAACAGAATACCATATTAACAACCAGTGTATGACACCTGTTCCATGTTTTGTTACTATAACTTTATATACATATATGAGTTAGTGGAGAAATTGGTCAATAAAAAGAGGTCAATAGTAATTTATTTAATCACAAACAAGCAAGTTTTTCAAATCCTAATCTAGTATCAATTTCATATTAATATTTTAAAAAAGAGTTCAGCTCACCTTCGGGAAATATGAGGATGGGCAGTTTGCTTTTGTCTTTTACATGATCGCTTAACCTGAAATAAAATTCATTAAACTACTAACAATAGTGTTATAAAAAACACAATTCAGCAAGATATTTGGACTTATAATGTCACAATATTTTAGAAGAATGCAGTACGTCTGCTGAAAAGCCACAAAAACAAGACAAGCTGTGATGATGTCACCTTTTAGCCACTAGATGGCGATCTTTGACTTCTGAGCGCTCGAACCAAATATGTGGACAAGCTTTCACCATAGACTTCTGAATGAGTCCCATCAGGCCCCCATGGATCTGACCCACCTATAACACATACATACAATTAACCCTTTCAGAGATTTTCTCTCATGCACACACACACACAGCACACTTACCATTGCATAGCATCCGTCACTGGCCAGTATAATGACGTCAATGGGTGACGTGTGGTTGGCGACACAGATGCCTCCATTCTTGGGTTTATTTTCACTGTCCCAGACAAAGACACAGAGAGAAGATTGTGAGCGGTGAGTGTAAAAGTGGCAGGAGAAGCACAGCAATGTGAGCTCACGGTAAACAGGTCAATTCTAATGAAAGAGCTTGTGGTGACATCCAACATATTAGTAGTGTCATCTTCATGCCGTTTTGTTTTCACAAAACCCTGAATGTTCCTGTGAAAGGAACCAGTTGGACTGGTCAAGGGAGAGGTCCTGAGAAAAATACTTTTTTTCTTTGTTCTTATCGTAAGATAAAAGGGGAAAGATAGAGAATGTACAGGAGGACAGTGACCTGAATACTGACCTGACAATGAAAAACCAAGCCGCTGTTAACTTGCTGTTACCTATTGTGTGTTATGACGTGTGACCCCACTCTCTCTATCAGATAACATAAGAGTCTAAGAATGCCTGATGCACCACTGATATAGAACCTGCTACAGATAGTTCACCCAAAAATTTTAATTCTGTCACTAATTACTCACCCTCACGTTATTCCAAACCTGTAAGACCTTCTGACAGCTCTCTGACCCTTCATAGACAGCAGTGATACTAACACGTTCAAGAATCAGAAACATAGCAAGAAGGTTGTTAAAATAATCCATGTGACATCAGTGGTTCAAACTAGTTCTGTCAAATGATTAATCACAATGAATCGCATCCAAAATAAAAGTTTCTGTTTATATTATATATGTATGTGTACAATGTATATGTATTATGTGTATATATATATATATATATATATATACACATATACACACACACACACACAGTATATTTATATGTTTGTACATTTGTATCTTCATTGTCTTAAATTTTATATTATTTTATATTTTTTAATACATAACCATAACATATTTTTCTTTAATATATACCTGTATCTGTTTGTATTTATATAAACAGAATAAATATACACAAATATATTATGTAAACAAAGACTTTTACTTTGGATGCAATAAAGTGTGATTAATACTCTCCAAAACGGCGTGGAGGAGATTGTTAAATAAAGTCATTATTTTTGTTTTCTTTATGAGAATACTTTTTGTGCACAGTTTCGTAAAATTTCGGTTGAACCACTGATGTCACATGGATTATCCATACTACGTTTCTGAGCTTTGATCGTGTTAGGATCACTGCTGCCTATGGAGGGTCAGAGAGCTCTCGGATTTCATCAAAAATATCTTAATTTGTGTTCTGAAGATGAACAAAGGTCTTAAGGGTTTGGAACGACACAAGGCTCTCATTAAATGTAACAAAGTGAAAAGAGTGACTAGTAGATTCTTCAAAAGTCTTGTTTGAGTTCGCAAGTTGTGTGATATCGAATGCATGATTTAGGTGTGCAATATGCATGATTGTGATAGTGTGAAATAGTAACCATAAATGATTGTTACTGTGAATGTTAGAATATGTATTAGTGTGTAATTGTGACTGCCTGACTGAGAAAGTGTGTCTGATTGTGGGAGTGACTGTGTGTGATTCTGAACATGTTTGTGTGTGTTTCTGTGACTGTGCGCTACTAATCGTGAGAGTGTACTTGTGATTATGTGTGTGTACATGAGTATTTGATTGTGAGCTTGTGAAAGTGTGTGAGATGTTTGTTGATGGTTAAAGTCTGACTGCGAGTTTGTATGTGAACGCGTGTGTGATTGAGAGCATCTAATTGTGAGAGTATGTGTGATTGTGAATGGATGTGAGCATGTGATTATAAGCTTGATTGTGAAAGTGTGTGTGTGTGTGTGTGAATGTCATTGTGTCTGCATGTGTGATTGTGAGCATTTACTTGTGCATGTTATGTAAGTATTTGTGTTTGGGAATTTCCAGTAGTATGTTCTTGCACATATCTGTGACGCTTCTTACCTGTGATGGTATGTGATGATAGCAGTCAGCGCTCTCACACAGATACGGTAACACATCAGGTGCACTTTCTCACTGAGAAAATTTTTCACCCTTTGAACACACACAAGACACATTAACACCAGATATTGGCTTCACAGATCAACATATTCACCACTAAGAAAGCAAAACAAATGACAAGAAATATATCTATTGTTTTAATTTAAGCAAGTTTCCTACCTCCCACTGGGCAGAAAACCAATCATGGTTGTGAAGACAACCAATAGGCTGACTCCTGTGATCGCCAACGTTAACCTGATAAACCAAAAACAAGGCATTTCAGCTCGAACGCTGGAACAAATATTTACATGTCTATATTTATAAGAATATAATTTATATTACAAATAAATATATTTAATATCTAAAAATAATTTTTTTCTGAATGTGTGTGTGTAATTATACATAATTAATATACACAGTACACATATCTTTTATGTAAACAAAAACATTTTTAATTTAAGTTTTGCTTGCATTTTTGCATTTAAAAGATGTAACCTTTGAGCCTTTGACTGTAAAACAGGATATAAATGAAATGGAGAGACAGTAATATGTCACAGGTCAAAAATAAACCTACATAGCTATATGATCACCAGAGCACACACTCCCCAACGCCCCACAGCTCTGACCCAATGCATGCTGCTGAAAAACGTAAGCAATGACGTTGGGCATTTAGGTTTCTGACCATGATTCAATTAATCCCACAATACCCAGGTGAGAACATCTGACCAAACAGAGCTCAGCTTCCAAGCGCTCTTCCTCATCTCAAATGTGCACACGGGATGGTGAGGAGTTTCTATTAGAGAATGTGGGTTAAGGCCACGGCCCTGACTGACATTAATCCTACACAAGCTCCATATGGCCCTGAGGGGGCGTCAGAATTAGCCTGTATTTTAAGACGCTAAATTCAGACTCGTGTGCCAGAACAGAGCAAGTGTCTCAGGGTGGACCAGTTAGAATGATGTCAAATTATAATGTCAACCAATCAAAAATAAGGGTTATTATTGATTTAACACGCTAACTGGCAGTAGAATGCTGATTATTTTCTCCTCTGACATACAGGGGTCCTGTAAGCATTTTAAGGGGTATTTAATGTACAAATGTACCCAACAATAAACCATGTACTGTATCTATGCATGACATGTAAATGAGAGTAACGGCAGTTCTCTCTGCTCTTTTCTTCATGAAGCAACGGTTTCTAATTTGAATACTCTGTGCTACATTCCCAGAACACAAAAGAAGGTAATACCATAATAATTTGTGACCTTAGACCACAAAACCAGTCATAAGTAGCACAGGTTGTCCTTCATAATTGTACAAAATTGTAGCAGCGGCCAACAATACATTGTACAGATCAACATTATCCCTCAATATTACAAAAATAATACAATATTTTTCTTTTATGCCAAAAATCATTAGGATTCTAAAATAAAGATCATGTTCCATATATGATATATTTGTAAATTTCCTACCGTAAATATAACAAAACTTAATTTATAATTAGTAAAATGCATTGCTAAGTACTTCATTTAGTCAACGATTTTACAATAGTCAGGCGATTTTCTCAGCATTTTTTTTTTTTTTTTGTACTCTCAGATTCCAGATTTATAATAGTTGTATCTCGGCCAAGTACAGTCCTATCCTAACAAACCATACATCAACAGAAAGCCGATTTATTCGGTTATTCAGTGTTTGAGTGGCCATCTTACTATTCCCAGAGCTACCAGCAGAGTTCATCATTGACTGACTGCCAAAACACGGACCTAAAACTACCCGATTTGAAGCGTATCAGTCACACAGGATTAGTTCTTATGGTATGTGAATGTCCATTAATTGTTCTTTCAGATGTTATCCACAATGTTTGTGTCTGTTCGGGCAGTATAACTGATATATTGAAATCGTTTAGATGGGCACTGCAGACACGGATAATATCCAACACAAAATACATTTCTTTATGTACGTAATTACGCAAGAAATATTAACCATTAACATATATCTGGCATAAGTATCAGAAATTGATTTGCATATACAATAAATATTACAATACAAAACCTATGTATTTTTTTAATTTACTGAGTTAGACTAGTGTACGAATAAAAAAACAATAAAACAGCAATTACATAAGCGGTAAATTTACAAGGACAATTAACATACTGACATATCTGATCTACAGGACCGTAATAAATATGATATGTAACTTTGGTAACTCTTTAGGATAGGTAACACTTGTTAACTATTAACTACAACTTTTCTCTATATGAATTCTTAATTTGCTGGTTAATAGTAAGGTATTTGTTAAGTTTAGGTATTGAGTGGGATTAGTTATTTGACTCTTCTAATGCCAGAAAATAGCATAATATGATTGTAGATCTTTAGGAAACATGTTATATTTACACAGCTGTTTCTCTGAAAAGTAATTCTCCTCTAAAATGTGCGTTCCGGGGCGGAATGCCTTTGTTTTTGCAGACCCATTTCAACTGCTAGCTGTCAATCTTAAACACTGCACCTTTAATATTGGATAAAATATATCTGCCAATACTCAGGATATAAATGTAATGGTCATTTCTTCTATTTCTACATTTATTTTACCTTCTAACACTCCTTAAATGTAATCTTTAGCAAATCTCAAAATGAATATCCATTTCTTTTTCTGTACATCACAATGATGAAACCTAAATGCACTAGACGCATTTAAAATGTCTGACTTTAGTTTTTAATAGGTTTTAGTTATTTAGACAAAATAGTACAGAATTGTAATTTCAGCCATTTATGAGTTATTGATCACAAAATGTATTTGTATCAGCCAGAATTTTAATATCAGTGCCGTTTAATATCAAACCCTATTTTCCTTCTTCCTCACCTGAGGGGCAGCAGGAACCCATAACGGATGACGACGCCGAGACCCCACAGCACCGTCAGTCTGGAGCTAATGTGCTGGAAGTTATAGTTGCTCCTGGTCAGCAAGTTCCAGGACTCAAGTTCCTCTGCCGTAAAACGTTTAGTAACCTCGTCATCTACGATGCTTTCAATCCCACGGCGGCAGAAGTAGAAGGTGTCTGACATTTCAAACTCTGACGAAGAAGGGGAGGGGCCTGTGGTGGTGGAGGCGGAGCCATCCAACTCTCGGCTGCTGCCGTTTCGCCGAATCGTGTTGAGCTCCTCTTCCAGCGACGTAGGTTCTTTAGCAATAATGCCTGAGATTAAATAATACGTACAATATCAAAACCCTGAAGAAATTATATTTTTAATATGCAACCAAATTTACAGACATTGCTGGTAACTGTTGCCTGATCTTCCTGCTGACAGGTCAACTGAAAAAACACCTCAGTTCACATCCCGTGAGATCGACCGAGCACTTGGAAACGCCAAAACAAGCAATGCCACTCAGATTAACAAGCAAATGAACACACAGCAGGAGCAACAGATCATATTCCCATAGGTGTAACAGCACACAGTGTTTACAGAGCCACTGACACACGTACCATTAAGACTGTAAGGCTTGTACAGAAGATGGTTCTTCTCCTTTGCTCCTCTTTCCATCCTCACTGTGGCCCACTGGAAAACACAGAAAGGAAAACAATGTCAATTTAAACTTCTTTCCACTGCAACATCCTAGTATTGTTTTATTATAGTAAGAATTATCTAAATATGTATGTATGAAAATACTCATATTTACTGTAATTCACAAATGAGCACAACAGTTTTGTCACAACAGTCACATGTCTTCACCACCATTAAGCCACCATTTTATTTGAAAAAATAAAAAATAAAACTTGTTTAAAAAAAAACTGACTGACTTCAGGACAATGAAACTGGAAGTGCTAAAATGCTACAGTAACTTGTTTCCAGGTTTTGGCCTACAAATAAAAATGTAATCCCTGCAGTACACTATTCCAATTCTGATATACATTCAGCCAGTCATTATCGAGAAATAAAAACTCAAACACATCCTCAATGGATTATATTATAATGGACCTTAAAATAAAACTGCCTGTTTTATGATTTGAAAACACATTGCAGTGGACTGTAGCACAAACACACACACGCATACATATTGAATATTCCCCTAGGGAACAACAAGCGCTTTATTGAAAAGCTGTGGGAGGAAGGAATAATGTCAGTATGTTAATTCAGGCATGTGGAGCACACAATGCACACAATTGACTTGCTGCACTGAGAATCAGAAAACACTGAAGGGCGGCTATTGATATCTTGCAAAATTAACACAGGTTTTGCTTTAACTTCAATACCTCAATGTTAGCTTATTAACAGATTCTTATTAATAGATAGAGATTCTTCTAAAGAGTACTTTCTCATAATTTTGTCCTTGGAGATTATAGTACAGTAAAACTTAAACTCAAACTGCAGAGCTGTAGGTGCTACACACAGTCTGGAATAACTCTTTTTTAGCATTTTACTTATGTTTTACTCTAATTTTCAGGAACAAGATAAACTTCCTCTTTATTGCTTCCCCATAACTAGGTTGGTCAAACTGAATGTTGTTGAACACCCAAACAACAAGACGTTTAACTAGAATTTCCCCTTAATTTCAAGACAATCTCTTGTTTGTTGTTGGAAAATACTTGTTTCCAGAGGTTTCAGGCAGCAGGACTAGAGTCACACATGTCTGCTCATGCTGTGCAAATGCATGAACGGGTTGCATAACAGCTTCAGACGGATGTGAGGTAATGTTGAAATAAATCAGCCACAGCTGGAGAGGAGCTGCCCCTCAGCTCTTCACTCCACCTCCATTCCTGTCTCTCCACTCCATGATTATTACATGGCGGAAATATGCAATTAAAGGAAGCAAATTATGTATTTTCTAGAAATGTTCAACAGACGTGCATTTGATCAACCTGTCCTCCTCATCCAGATCTCATTTCATGTACCTGGCCTCTTAACAGATTTTAGACCAACAGAAATGCAAACAATGCACTCAATGTTCGGTAACCTTCCAACTCCATCCACATCTTATCAGATGGCCTCAATAATATAACATTATGAATATGTAAAACCTGTTAATGTGCTCTGGAAGCACATGAGAAGTTCACACTACTAAGTGCACTCCATAAATTTTAAAAAAGTATCAAAATTCACCATGTTATTACCATAATTTTTTGGACAAGGTACTATCATGTTTTTGAACATGTATTATAACAGTGTCCTAATATTATTTGATAAACCTTAGAATACAATATATATATAGTGGCACACGAATAAGGATGTGCAGTATTGTTATCAATCAATAACTACATTTTTAACTCTTGTTTAATGTCTACATTTCTATTTTAAAACATCAAGTGCTTTAATGCTTTAACAGTTTAATGTAATATTTAGAAAATGACATAATTTAATGTACATTACAATGGTGTGATGCCTAAATTCATTTATCGTATTTAAAACAACTGATTTATTTTGACTGAATGATTGGTTTTTCATCTCTCTCCCTTCCTGTCTACTCTATTCTGTTGAGTAAACAAATGCAAGGCCACAAATAAATCAGTCTAAACAACAGCATCATTAAAGAGAGCAAGATGACCTTTAACTCACCTTAAACACCTTGAGCAGCGTCTTCATGTACAGGCTGCGGATTCCGAAGGACACACCGAAAATGGCAGGAACGATGATGAAGACCAAGAGCAGTGTGAACCAGACAGTGAAGGAGATGCCCAACAACATGCACAGCAGATTATTGAAAGGAGACATAAAAGGGCCCATTTTTACAAAATGAAAAAGGGGTTGTTTTAGGAAGAAAATAAATAAATTGGGAAAGGAAAGTGCTTTCACTGGCACTTTTAGGGTCAAAGTCTCCAGTGCATGAGGTGAACTGGGTCCATAAATAAGACAGGTGACATTATAAAGTCTTTCTTTTCCATTGGCGCATGACTGGATGAAGCAAACACATCATTCTGCGTGTGGCACTGCCCAAAGGCAATTTACTTAGCACTTAATGATGCATATTCTTCAACACTGGCAATTCAGATGACTGTAGGCTCAGAACTTGACAGGTCTTTGCTCAGAACCCTGAAATACAGAAACCTGGAGAATGTGGAGGAAACACAAACAGGAAAAGGATTATAATTCACTCAAGTACACGGTTATTCAAATCAAACCGATAGTGACTGAACACGCCAAAGTAAACGCAACAGGTTGATCACAAAGCCAAACAGAGTGGCCTGGAGCTACACTGGGATCTCAAACAAGGACACGTTTGAGTCATAGAGCTCCCACGAGTACAGTGGTGGGAGACACACTTACATAACAGAAAAAAGAGGAGAATAATGCAACTTATTATGAATTTTACTTAAAGTATCAAACTAAAATATACTGTCCATACAATAAAACTCAAACTAGTGTTTTCAGAACTGACATAAACCTAAAAAAAAAAAAATTTCAAAATGTTGCCATGGCAAATATATAAATAAATCCTTATAATAAAAAAAGTTTAAGTAATTAAGTAATGATGTTATAAAATTAACAAAACCAAAATAAAATAATATCTATATATAAACATAAAGCATTAAAATTAAAACACACAACAAATTATTCAAACTTATACTTAAATTAAAAATAAATCTGAATATAAAACCTAAAAGATAATTCTAAACATCAATAAACAATATTTAACTTAACTTCATTTATTATTGAATAAACAATATAGTATTAACTAATTAAATAATTACTAAAATTATAAATAATTCTAAAATAACATTGAAACTGACCAAAGAAAACTGAGGTACAGTTAAGATTTTCTCTTAAGTAAA
>JAUCMR010000160.1:17060685-17079873 GCA_032357425.1 Enteromius argenteus
TTTAACACTAATTAAAATATTTTATTAATATTAATATTTTAATTAGTGTAAAAAATGTTGGTTGCAGTGGAAATAAGGTCTCAAACTAAGGTACAGTTGAAATGTAAGGGGGAAATTATACACAAATACAAAAAAATATATATGCACTTATAGTTTTTTGTATTAAAAATGAGTTCATTTTTATGAGTTCATACTAAGAAAGTATTTGATTTAAATAAAATAAAATAAAAATAACAAGAAACTAAATAAACGAAGAAATCTGAAAAGTATCAAAAATAAATGATTAAATCAATTATGAAACTTAAAAAAGAAAAATTCTATAAAATTCAAGGTAAAAAAGGTGT
Organism: Enteromius argenteus; assembly: GCA_032357425.1. NCBI lineage: Eukaryota > Metazoa > Chordata > Actinopteri > Cypriniformes > Cyprinidae > Enteromius > Enteromius argenteus. The sequence continues at coordinate 17,061,030 of JAUCMR010000160.1, forward strand.
AATATGTAACAAAATTAAAGTTTTTAATGTTTTCTGCTTTAAAGAATTATTAATTACAATTTTAAAACTGCTTTCTATTCAATATATTTTAAAATATAATTTATTCCTCTGATGCAAAGCTACATTTTCAGCATCATTACTCCAGTGTCACATGATCCTTCAGAAATCATTCTGATATGCTAATTTGCTGCTCAAGAAACATTTCTCATAATAATTAATGTTAAAAACAGTTGTGCTGCTTCATATATTTATGAAAACTGTGAACTATTTGACAAACAGCATTAGTAGGAACAAGAAATATTTTGTAACATTATAAATGTTTTCACTGTCACTTTTGATCAATTTAACACATCCTTGCTAAATTAAAGTATTGATTTCTTTAAAAATATCTAGATTTCTGGCCACAAACCTTGAAGCAAAAAGTATAATATGTATATAAACCTAATGGTACTTGAGTTTGCTGTTGTTGAGCCAATTAGATTTCCATCATCGTACCTAAATTTGAACTAACAAGCTACTTAACAGCAAAAATTTCCCGATATCGCCATTTAAAGAGGCAGACAGATTAAACAGTGAATCTATCAGTTCAATTATGTGTCATGAGGAATTAAGACAATATATCTATTACTAATCCACACTTAATTAGTGACCAGAATTATAACGTTTATAAAGAATTATACAATTGCACTAAGTATCTATGCTGTTGCCGGGGCTCACGGTGGCAAGAAGCTTCATGAATTAAACGCTTCATTATGAAGACGAGGTCTTTGCAGTCATTAAGATGGACGTGAATGTGTCACCTCCACCCCTGCTGAAGTCAGAGTAATTAACAATAATATCTCATATCAAATTCTGCCCCTCAACAAGCCGCAGACCAGCAACTTGACGATGACCTCATTCCTATTCATCATACTTTCCTGATAATCCATATTTAAAAGACTCGAGGGTTGAAAAAAATCAGCCTATCCTTCTTATTGAAAAGTCACAGCTTAATCGTAATTGCAATAAGAAATGGTCACATATTTGCTTTTTTTCACTTTTCAACAGGCACTTATGTGTCACATTCTGTTTGAAATTTACACTGCAGCTGCTTACGGTAAAAGACAAATTTTATGTCGTTTAAGATGCCAAGAAATTGAGATTGCTACCGTCAGACAGTAATGAATCCGGAGAGTAATGAACAGAGGGAGCGCGAGAAAGAGAGACGGATCATTTTCATTGACTAGATGCGATGTGGGTGTAGTTTTCACATCAGGCAGCCACTTGTGCATCTTATTTGTTCAGAGGGCAGGTTCGGCTCTCTCCTGGTGTGAGCGTGTGCTGCAGCACGCAAATCAAGACGTATAAGAGAGCCTTTGCCATGCTAAACAGTGACACTCTAAATGGCCTCCCGACTGGCAGCTTTTGTGTTGTGAAGAGGACCAGCTTCTCAACTTCAAAGGTGAAATTTATGTCAAGACGGGGGACAAAACAACTTTATCAGACGGCTGCTTTTGAAGTCGTGCGGCCGTCTCGACCGGCGCTTTGCGTGAAGCACAGCATCCCAGACAAACACACACACACACACAGAAAATAACCTTTCAACAAAGAAAATCTGTTGACTGACATTTAAGTTGATCATTTTATTGATCCTATAGTCGTCCTTATTCGTGTATCAACATTATTTTAATTAAATCTACATGTGTACTCAGCAAAATGTTAGGAAAGTGTCACTTTTATCATGGAATGTTAAAAAAACAGGCCACCAGGTTGAACCGCATGATTAAAATTGATTTGAATAAACATTTTCAACTAGGTCTATATAAAACAAATATGTTTGCTTCTTGAAAGTTGATATACTTGGTTTAATTAAATTTTTCTCATGTACTTTAAATGGAAGATCAGGTAAATATATAGTACATGACAGAAGACTTGTCTTGAACATTTTATGTATATATTTTGTAAAAGTCAGGTTAGATAAGCATGCATCTTGAAATAAATATATTAGAAAGCTACATAGAATATTGATGGCTGGAAATGAATTCAATCCGTCACTAAACTTATAGCAGCACTCAACAACAGGCTGGATTATTAGGTCAGTGCTCCTCTGCTGGACAGCGCCATGTTTTCTGTAGTTTGGCAAATAGACTCAGTCTTTTGTCTCTGTGCCTTGGAGCAACAATTGTCTTAATGTTCGAAAATGGTGAGGAAGCGAAACCATTACTATTAAGCTATTTATGCTTGTGATGTTCAGCCAATGTCTGTTCAAAATGAAAGAATTGAGTAAGTAGAATATTCAGTGTTAATATTCACAATGTATTGTGAAGATTATTTAACAACTATTTCCTAATCATAAAAATGCTCTTTTGTATTATATAAAATAGGCTTTTTATTTAAGTATATTTTAAAGAATTCTTTCATGTTACTGTTGATAATTTTATGCATACATATATGCTTTTAATTTTACTGGAGCAAATTCAGGTTAGAGAACTAACAGCTATAATGTTACTCTGGTATAAACAAATGAACAAATCAGCGAGAAAAAGACAGTCAGAAAGAAATAAAGACATTCCACTGCACTGTGAATTTACTCTAAAAATATTTAATTTACAAATCTTATACAATTATACTGCTTTTTTTGAAACTCACATGCCACTTTAAAACAGCACACGTAAACCAGGCCTGCTTTTATTCACTATAATTGCCTATTTGATTGTTTCATCTTCATAAAATATTTCAACGTTGTGTTAGTAAATACCACAAGTGCAATTCAAATGCTATAAGTGATGATATTCTTCACCTATTTACAAGTATAACATTTATGATAATATATAACAGCGTTTTAACATAAAGGTATTTTCTATCTTACATGAATACAATAATTTAGCAAAAAATTCACTTTGGGTTAATTCATGACTCTCTCCCAGACGCACAGCAATCCACTGTTTCAACAGTGGCACACAGGCATGCAAATTGTCATTTTTAATTCATTACACACAGTCTGTGTAGCTTTCATAAGGCTTAATGTTTAAGGGTATACAAAATGTACATCAATGTTGCTCTTTTTCCAGTTTTTACAGTCCTTTGTACAGTACAGATTTTTAAAAGAAGCTAAAACATGTACACATACCATAAAGCAGAAACCTGCAGAGCCAAATTCTGACAATATGCACTCTGTAGAATATAACACAGCCCAAAAAAAAAAGAAAGAGTTCTTAAAGAATCTTTCGGAAAAGGCTGGCATCTCAAATCAGTCCACAGCCATTCCCAAAACATGCTCTACGTACCCTCTTGTCTGAATCTTCAGTGTTTGGTTCAAGACTGCAGGAGAGCAGGATGGAGAGAGACGCTTTTCTCCTCAACAAGAGCTGTTGCGTCTCTCTCCATCAGTGCTGCCGTTCTCGGGCACAGCTGCGTTACTCCCGGCGTCATGCCAGTCAAGGACGGGACTGCGCCCAGGGTTGGTGTGGGTTTAATGGGCACGGGCACAGCAGGCATGCTTTGGGCTCCCGGGTGATGATGGTACAGCCCCTTGACCGCCATGTTGAAGGGTGGGTATTCTGATGACACCGGCTCAGAAAGCATGCCCACATGTGGCCACACCGAGTTGACCATGCTGCCCAGTTGAGCGGGCACGGGATACCCCAGGTGATGCATAACCGAAGCGATGGGCAACCCGCTGGCCATCACCCCTTTATAGTCTCTGCCAATCAGGCTCTCAATGGCGAACGGATGCTTGAAGCCGCCGCTCTGCCCGCCGCCAAGCGTGTAGCTCTGGAAGTGCGAGAGCCGCCCCATGGTGCCCAGGTACTCTGGGTGTCCCACGGCCAGCTTGCCCGAATGGTGGTGGGATTGGTGCAAGGCATGCTGGGCGTGAGAGTGGTAAGAGTGCAGCACGGGGCCGCTCTTGCAAGCCGAATGCTCCATCCGGAGGAGTTTGAAGCGCTTGCGGCGGCGCAGGAAGCTGCCGTTCTCAAACATGTCTCCACAGTCCGGGTGCAGGGCCCAGAAGCTGCCCTTTCCCGGCTGGTCGGGCCGCCGGGGGATCTTGATGAAGCAGTCATTGAAGGAAAGATTGTGACGGAGCGAGTTCTGCCAGCGTTGAGTGTTCTCGCGGTAATACGGGAAGCGGTCCATGATGAATTTGTAGATGTCGCTGAGGGGGAGCATCTTCTCAGAGGAGCTTTGAATGGCCATGGCGGTGAGAGAGATGTACGAGTATGGAGGTTTCTGGTCACTGTACGAGTTCTTGCCTGGTCGTGGCATTTTTGAAAATCTCTTGAGGATCAGTCAGAAGCAAGCCAGCATATCGTCCGTTGATATAAAAAAGTCATTCAGCGCTCTAGTAACCTAATTTTGACTGACTTCAGCTGTTTTTTTATTTATTTTTATGTTTACAGCTGCTTTATAAAACGCTAGTCACGAAAACATCTCACAAAGTTCAGAATCCACAAGTATGTAAAACAAAACCGGACCGTTTGAAAGTTACCTGTCTAATGTTACTCCTCTCAGAGCGCGGGAAGTTCTCTCGGAGGATGCGCGCGCTCGGCTTCGACTCACAGAGGATCCGCGACGCTTTTGTAAGAATGGCAGAGGTCCAGACCCCCCGCAAGTTGCGTTTTTATTATGATGACACTGACTTTAGGACGAATAAGGGGTAAATAGGGGGAGGGTCTGACTTCATATGCGTTTAGTCCTACTCATCTGTACCAATCAGAGGCAAAGAGCAGCGCGCTCACTAATGAGTCTGATAATGATAACACACACTGCAAGACTAATGACGTGAATGTGAATGATCTGTATACTGTTTTTGTAGCGCGCTGGAATTGTTTTAAATGATTTCGAATTCCAGAAAATCGAACTTTTTCGAAGTTTAGAGTTTATTCAAATAGAAATATAGTTAATACTTGTCTTGCATTGTTTACAGTGGTTTAATTTTCATACAGTGCACGGTAAAACTGATCAAATGTAAAATATTGTAAATAAAGCCGTTCTTTAAGAGAAAGAGAGCCTAAATAAAAAATATTTATGGAGAAAAGGACATTCTATTTCCCCAGCAAACCAGCATTTCTATATTTATATTATAAAAAGTTAGCTTTTTAAAATCAGTTTTGTACATATGAGTGCTTGATATTTATGTAATGTATGAGTTATATATATATTTGTGCTCGTGTGAGTAACACTGTGCACATTACACCACATTTGCTGAAGTTGTGCTGATAAAGTTTAAGTCATGCTTTCATTACACCACTGTATTATCCATACATTTTGAAAGTTATAGTTATGAACAATAGTCATACATCTAATATTTTTTTCTGTTATGAGACGAAACAAATTTACAGTGAGGTTTTCTCATTATTTTCTGTTCTAAAGATATTTCAAATAAAAATTAAACAGGCAACAGGGGTTTACATTTAGGGAAAAATTATTTATTTGCATTACCTTGTCCAGTTTGTTATATCTTACAATTGCACAAACTTTCATTTATTCAATTAAATCCATTTAAATGATATTATTTTTATAATTATTATTTGAAATAAGACATGTTGATATGGTATTCATAATATATGCAGCTGCGGGAAAAAAATTGGCTTTTTATTTATTTAACCTAATTATAGTTAACTGTAGGCAACTTTTAAGGTCTTCTTACACAGATCTGCAGATCTTTACTTATCAAACAAGTTCATTTTGCTCACAAGCAACTTCAGGATTTTTTGCTCACCACTTAAGCTTAAGCGTTGTAAAAGATGGAGAGAGGCAGTAGTGAATGAATTAGGACGACACCAGGAGAACCACATCTTAAGGATCTATTCATCATTTTCCTTCCCTGAATATGATTCATCATAAACTGGATAGCTTTTATGAAACTTGACCCTAGTAATAGACAAACACATAGCTTCCATAATTACCTACCCTTTCACAACTCTTGAGTGATTTCAGGTGAAATATTTGAGACAAGTCGTTCAGAAGCGCACGCGTCTGCGCGCCCGTGCGCCCGTTTTTCACCGGCGCTGAGCGGAGTCAGAATCAACCTGTCAAGCTGTTTGCACTTTGCTCGTATTTCACAAGGATAAACACTTCCTAACCACAACCCCCGAGAACAGGTACTCCGGTAAACAGAACAACAATAGCGCCGCCGCTCTTGCGCGGCCAGGTGTCACGGCTCGGTCCCGCCAGGCGCCTTCTTACACGGTTCCCGGCGGGTCGCGAATACATTACATTAATTAAGCCTTCAGTGATTTACCTTCCTGAGAGAGATGTCCAACAATATAATTAAAGGCGTAGTGGTTATATTAGCAATGAATATTCAAAACGGTGTCAATTAATTAGCCAACAGATCTTTCTCATTATGTTCCTGAAGAGCTCCGGTGTTCCTCTAGTTTAAAGGGTCACCGACGAACGAGACGCATGCATATTTCACACCCAGCGCCATTATGTCCCGCGCTTAATGTCTTTTGAAATGCAACTTGAGCGCCGGACCGCTGACGAATAACGTGTGTTTAGAAGCGCCTTTGACACGCGCATCACGCGGCGCTTGGCACCGGAAGGCCCCTGCGAGGCTGCCGTTCCTCCTCACCGTGTTGTTTAGATCAATATTAAACCTGCTCCCACAAAGCGCGGTGTTAAGTAGACAACACGCTGATATGCATAGGAAATTAATTAGACGGCTTTCGCTGCATTCAACTCCTGGACAAATAACAACTTGTAAAGTGCACCTTCTGGGCATATTGAACATATGCTGGAATTAGCCTTAATTGACTAATTACATAAATTACTCATTAATTTTACAGCACATCAATTATAAAAGATATATCAATTAATTTTGCATAAATTAAGGGCTGAACGTGGCAAAAGCGGAGACGGGGAGATGAGCGCGCGAGGAGGGGGTCGGCTCTGGGCCGCGAGGCGAGGGTGGGGAGGGGGGTTCGTCTGTTTGTTCCAAGATGCTAATAATTATTTTGTTCAGCTTTGGGCGAGAGATTCTGACTCTCGTCGTACAATAGGAAATGGAGAAACCCGCAATCACGGTAGTAATAATAATAACGTTAAAGACCCCTTACTAAGCGAGCATAGTCGCGTTGCCGCAAGGACGAAGCATTTAAATCAATTAGAGTGGTCCTGTTGGGAAATGGGACTTTGGCACCAGCAAGAGGACTTCATGGCCACCGGATGATTTATGGATGCCGATTAACATATGATCGCTTTAAGTGTGACGCGGAAGTCCTCCCATAAGTTTAGGTGATCGCTTTAATGCCCCTTTTTAAAGTTTATGAATTCTAGATCAGTTATATCAGGGCATATGCCTAGCGCTCAAACTCCATAAGAGATATTTCAGGGTTCAACCCTAAAGCAAAGTTTTAAGATTAGGCTTTATCCCTCCATAAACTCACTCACTTCGACGATATCTTCAAGATGGCGCGCTTGAGGTAGATTTATATATAATTGTGCCTCCTTCCCGTTGCCTCTGGTCTATATATTTATGCAGGCAAACTCATTCATCTTCCTACCTGCAGATCAGGCCGACATACACAATAGAGTACAAAAGCCATTCCCGTACTTAAAATGGAATATACATTTAGTTTTTTCTGTGTTTGTATTTTTTTCCCTCTCTTTCGCTCGCTTCTCTCTCACTCACACATACGCATTAAAACTATCTATCTCTCTCCCCTGGTGAGAGCTTAGTGAATCGTGCAGTTGGCAGAGTCTGTCTCCCGCGCCACACACACACCCAGGGGCCCACAGTCAGTGGCCCTTACCTACCACAGCCCTTTCCCTGCGGTTACGTCTTACCTTCTGCAATCCATTCCTTATCCTTATACCTGCCACAATTCATTAACTATGCTTATTTCGCACCTACATCAACATATTCCTGCTATTTTCAGACATGCTGTAATCCATTACCAACAGACCTTCGAAAATCCATTTTACTCTTTATAAGCTAAATACACTGAAGTGAACCTCTGGCTTCCTGTAATCAGTCACTATATGTCAAATATGTCTATTAGACCCTTCTTCACACTCAAAGTGTCCTGGGTAGGATCCGCGCTAAACTGTGGCTTGTTTGTTATGTCAGGCCATGTGTGATGTAGTGAATATCTAGATATCTATCTATCTATCATGAAAAATAATAAATAAATAAATTATAAAAATATATTGTTTAATATTAATTATATTGCATTATATTTTATTAGTAATCCCAGCATTGAAGCTGTAGAAGATGAAATAAAAAAATAATATATTATTTAAATAATTTTATTTAATATTCTATTATAGTATATATATTACAGTATTATAATAATACTTGTATCGAAGTTATAGTGGATGCTAAAATGCTATATAATATATTATATTAAAAGTTAATTGAAAGGTTATTCAAATGTAATATTTCATTTTAAATTAAAATTAATATGAAATATTTGAAGTGACATGAGGACTGCTAAGTAAAAGAGCTTTGGAAAAGTAGTATTAGTAGTATTTGTGTTTTTTTGTTGAAAATGTATATTAGTAATATTAATGGTATTAGCACTTACTATTATTACAAGCAGTGCTAGTGTTAACAGAGTGGAGCTTTAACGGGTGAATAGGAAAAAGTGGAATTATTTGTGGTTTTATCATTTAAGGAAAAAACTTCATTTGGTTGTTTTATGTTTTAAGGATGTATGTGATAGTGAATCTGAAACTTTTTATTCATGATTATTATTTTATTATGTTATCATATTATAAAAAGTGTTAGTAATAGCAATAGTATTTGAAGCTTTTGTGGAGCTTGAACTGATGACATGAGGACTAACCTAAGCGACAAAGTTTAGGAAAAGTGGTATTATTTTGAGGTATTATTTGAGAAAGTAAGGTTAAAACATAAATGGATTTTATATGGATTTAATTCAATCCCTGAATGGAAAGTGTTAGGTATAGATGGTGAGAAACAGGTGAGAGCTAATGAGAGTTTTTCATTTCAGTGAGCTCAGTGACAAATCTTACAAGACTTGATTAAAAACCAGAGTCAACATAACACAATCTCAGCCCAGCCTCATGACCGTGAGCGCTGCGACTAAATTAACAGTGTGTTTAGACAGGGATTCTTCCTAATGCCTCAAAGAAGTGGATGTGGAAAGCGAAACTGTGCGATAACGACCATTTGTCGGGTCTGCGAGGGCCTGGGAGTTGAAGAGACGCGGTAAGCGAAAGCCCGCTTCCTATCAGAGGGGTGTCGAGTGCAGCCCGCTATGCTTGTGGGTGGCGGGCGAGAGACATCGTCTCTCTCCAGCACCGATGTTCTCGCTCGACCCTCTTTCGCTTCCATTCACAGCTCTCCCCCTCCAACTCTTAATGTCCCCCGTAACACTCACTGTTCTGATTTTCATAAAGTCGTTCTTCTCCCCTCGCTGCCCAGTGTGTGATACCGGGATATGTGTAAAATAAATGATGTATATAGCTGTAGGGGGAAGCCTTCCTCCCCCAGAACTACCTTAGCGTCCAGGGAACATTGAACATTAGATCCTCGTTTAGTGAATAAATAAGCATTCAACTGAATGGCAGTGTTCGCGTTGGACTTTTGTGCATATTTTACCAGAAAAGGAGCTAGGCCATTAGGGAGTTAATATCAAATAAATCTCCACTGGTCGACTGGCAGAAAGGGACCGGCGGCTCTGTAGCGCCCTGTTGGGTTACTAATGACCTGAGCGGGCTTCAAATGAAGCCGTCATATGCATGTCATTTGCAGTATGTATATATTTATATATTATCTTCTAATTGTGTTTGAGAAGAGAACAAAGCCACAAGCGCAGCATTTAGGATCAGGCCGTAAATGCTTTACAAAAGACTAAATAAGCTTGCTTTGATTAGTGCATTAAAGTGTATGTGTGTGTGTGTTCACTGTATGTGTCTGTGCAGATGACAGAATGATACTTATTCAGTCAAGTGTGACAATAACCATGGAAGATCGCAGTGCTTCAGAAAGCCTTAAAGCACCCTAAGCTAAGACAGTATTTCTTTACCAATGTACAAACACTCTGAAAGCGCACCGATGCCGATAATACCTTCAAATATTTTCATATTTAATGAAATATAATCAATAAATGTGATAATCAATAAACAGTCTATATAATTTTGTCTAAATGAATGAGAAAATAAACTAAAAATTAAAACCAATCGTAATTAAGTGTATTTGAATGTTAATAGTATAGTATTAAAAATAGATATTCATATTGTGATGAAAAAAATGATATTGAGATTAGCTGAAGATTAATTTAACATTAAATTATTACTGTTTTTAAAGATTAAAGGGAGCATACAACCCAAAATCTCTCACTTCCAATCCCATATGACGTTTGTTCATACTCTCTACTGAAAGTCTATAATCAGGTTTGTAGCAGTCATGATTTGAGCAGTTTTCACATTTGCTTTATGAACAGTTTTCATTTAAGCTTTTATTAATATATAAACACTCAGCACACACACATAGAGCACATCAAATATGGTAAACAGAAGCGCAAACGTGCAAGTGAATCTTAACAATGATGACTTTTAATGGATGGACAAAAATGGGTTTGAAACGACATGAGTTTGAGTAAATAAAGACAGATCTTGATTTTTGGATGAACCAACTCTTTAACTTTAAATGGGCGTTACCTGACAGTAACAGTAAATCTAAATGTAAAAAATAGAGAAAATGAGCATGTACAGTTAATGTCAACATCAACAAATACTGATGGATTGTGCATTCCTAACTGAAATCAGTATCATCTTCGCTGCCTGTTCATTTATTAACTTTTCACTCAGTAGATGCAAACTCTACTTGACAACAGTCAGTCACCCACTCCTTAAAGAAAACCTACAAGTTTTTTCTTTCTTGTTCTTGCAGCTAATTAAAACTTAAGAAAAAAAATCAAACAATGAGGCCTAGTTCTCTGCGGAGCGTTGGAGCCATCTGGAGCACTCTCAGCCCCTCTCGTTTCTCTCCGTCTTACTGCCTGTGAAATTAAATATGCACTAGAGAAATGGCTTAGTGAATAGTGTTGCACTTTCAAATAGAATTAGCCAGCGATTTTGAAACAACCAAGCCTACTAAAACAACGTAGCTTATTAGTTACAGTCAAACTATCACTATGTACACAGCACACACGGCGTAATTTAGGACTACTGTAATTGATAACTATTACGGTCCTTGAAATGATTATTGCGTCAGTGCGTTACGGGGTGATTAACCAACAATTTGTTTTCTTCCTGTACACAGTCATCCTTCCTGTCTGAGGAAAATGTTTACAGCATTTTGGCTCGAATCGCTATGGAAATTGATCACAATATTTATAAAAGAGAGAAATATTCACCTTTATGAAAATTAAAGTTAATTTTAATCTGGTAATTGAAAATGAAATGCAGTGCATTTGTGTGTACAAAAAGAGCTCATTCAGATTGGCGACAATTAGCATCATTAGCATTGTAGCATGCACTCCAGGCTACAGAAAGTCTCGGTCTAATTTAAACTTTTAAACCTTTACTCCCCCCCCCCCATTCTTACAGATAGATAAAAATCTCATAAAAGCAAAAAGCAGGGCACATATTATGATGGGAGCAGATCTGAGGTTTGAAGCTAACCATGGTCCAGTAATTAGCATGTGCAGGCGCTGCGTTGGTTAGCAGTCCTCGTGCTGAGGAGTTGATGAACTGTGCTAGAGATAAAACCCTGGAGCCACACACAAATAAATCTGTCATTTCACACGTTATCATATTCATGAGTGTGTGAGTCTGGGTGTGTGTCTCTGAGTGTGTGTGTGTGTGCGCGGGTAGCACATTACAGATGTTACAATAAGCCTACTTGTGTGTCTCAAATGTGCTAGCTATTTGGGAAACGATTGCTTTTCAGACCAGAAGTTTTTGGGTATTTTTTTCCCCGGGAGTGAGTCTACATGCTGCTAGTGTTTTTGCCGTTTGGGCGAAAATGAGCGAAGAGCTAACGATGTTTGTCGTGTGTCTCCAAGCCGCCTGTTTGTTTATGCTAGGCCAGTTCTGCCCAGTGCTGCCTGTAAATAATTACCCACCCTAATTATGGCCTGGAGTTAGCAAGCGCGCTAAATGCTTTTCTGATGAGTAGTGCCCTGGGTTAGCAGGTGCTGGGTGGCCCTCCTAGGGACTCAGATTGAAGAGGGGGCCCATATTCCTCCCTCGGGTCCCACAGGCGAATGGGTCGTGTCGCTTCGACATACCCCCCCGAAGAATAATGTGTTTTACGCAGGGGGTGCGGTTCTCCGCACGTGGGGCGTTGCATTGTGTGCAGCTGGCCCCTAGTGTGAGATCCATTACGCTGGCCTTAAGATCGCCTTGTTTTTAAGGACCTTTGTCATTAAGACAAGTCTTGCTGATAGAAATCAAAATAAAGTGCTGGATGAATCTCATCAGAAGCAAAGACTTGGTGGTGACAATCAAGGGAATCAAGCCATTGAACTTGACAGATAGTGATCAATATTTCAGTTATTCATTAATATAATTAAAATGTCACATTAGGTAACACTTTATTTTAAGGTGTCCTTTTACATTACATGTACTTACTATTATAACAACAACAATAAATTATGCATAATTACATGCAAATAACCCTAAGACAAACTTATACAGTGATCAATATGTTTCAGTTTTTCATTATTATTAAAATGGCACCTTATTTTAAATTATTTATTTTTTATTAAAAAACAGCTTTTGTGTTTCATGGGAGGGTGAATAGTTTTGATTCAAAAGTAGCAAAACTGGCAACACTGTTCATAACTTACAATTCTGAGACCTTTACTCCCACAACTGCAAGAAAATAGGAAAAAGGAGTCAGAATTATGAGATAAAATATCACAATTTTCACAAATTCATGGCAGAACTGAGCTACTGTTCTCACGGAATTATTCAAACTTATTAATATAGTCAATATACTTATTGTAATAGTTACCATCCTTGGTGTAAACAGGCCTTTATAGCCTATACTGCTTGCGCAATATATAAAATGTCTCTTTTTTTGCCACGACCAACTCTTAAAACAGGAGGGGGCACTGCAGTAACCACCCTGACTTATTTTTGCAATTATCCATGTTTTAAGTATTTGACAAGCTGGATGTATCAAAAGTTTATTCCAAAAACAACTGCGCCACAACTGATAAACACACGCCGTTAAATCTGAAAATAAATCTCGACGTAAAACCCACAATGGTGTCAAGCTCCAAAATACTTTTACAAAGGCATGCTGAACTCCGTCTTGGTGGAGGGGTTGGACAGGGGGGCAGCTTGTGTGTGCCATCACGAGTGCTGTGTGTGTCTTGTAGCATGTCGCATCAAACTTTTACCCCCCACGGACGCGCTCAGTCTGTCTCCCAAACTTGCGCAGACTTGCATTATGTCAGCTCGCGCTTTGCCACCCCATTTGCTGTAGCTGTACTGCTGTGCGCGCAGACAGACTTATCAATCAAACGCGGCTTGATGGATTCTTCAGAACGATGGAACGATCGCCTCAGAAGAGCTGCGGAGTCTCGGAGCGCTTTTTTCTTTGACATAAGGGTATGCAAAGAGTGTAAATGGATGAACGGTTGATTGATTCTCGCCAGCGATGTTGTTGACAGCAGGAAATGTGTTTTGCATTGACTGTGTTTGCATGGGAATTTGCACGGGGCATGAGTTATCGAGCAGGAGTTTTGGACCTTAGGCGATTCTACATAATGATGGCAGGTCGGAGAAGCCGAAATTCACTGTTTAACAGCCGTTACCTGTGGAGGGCCCGCAGAGAGCGAGCGCACAACTGCAACAAAACAAAACATTACATATTTAGAAAGGTTATAAGGCAGAAGAAAAATATTTTGCTCTTGCAAAAACACAAGTCTTATCGGTTAATAAAGATTCAGCATTTAAATCATTTTAAGGGTGGCCCCGCTCACCCTCAGGCCCGACGTGTACCATAGCATCGCAGGGCCCCGTCCGCCTGACGACAGCCCCGCGTTTAGGTGTCATCATTACTAAAGAACTCGTGTTTGAAAGAGTGTCACTAAGAGGGGTATTAAGACTAGATATTGTCAGAGCTCTCATCAGGGTATCTGTGGTGAAAAACGACCCTGTCCTAGAGATGGTAATAATGCAATGGATGCACACAGTTTTCCTGTCAGCTTTACTTTTTTTTTCCACTCGCTCTTCCTCACTCCCTGCCTTCCTACCAACCTCTCCATTTATCTGTGTCTGTCAGTAGTTCCTGTGGAATGACCTACAAGGACATGAAACTAAATATACAAACAAAACATCTCTCAGAGCAATTTTATAATAACATATGCATTTTTTGTGGCTTCTCGGTATGAAGTTTGCTATTTTGAGTGTCGCTCACCACACAATAAATTTTAAACTATTGTAATTTCACAATGCAATTTCAGTTTTGGCTCTTACTAAAAATGATTTCTTCCAGATATTTAGGAGACAATGGACAATTGATAGACAGGGCTTAGCCTAAGCCAGGATTAGGCCATAGTTCAGTTAGGACATTTAGGCAATCTTTATAAACATGCTTTGAAAAAAAAAACATTACTGTGTGCATCTTAAGACCAAACAAATGCGCTGACATCTTTTAAAATCATTCAGTGCAAGTTTCTTTTAGTTGAAACAGCTCAGATTTATATTTTAGTCCAGGACTAGCCTTGTCTGTGAAACCGGGGAATATCCTTGTCCTTATGGCCCTTAATCAGCCGTGAATGCTAGTAATGTCCACAAAATAAGGTTGATATCGAAAGCATGCTGTATTAAGACTCTCTGAATATTAAGATAAAATTAAAATGATCAACAAAAAGTGATCTCTTTAAGATTAACTGGAAGATTAAAAAATAAACAACGCTCGTCTACATCCTGAAATAGGAGTATGTAAGTGCATTTTTAATAAAGAAATGACATAACAAGCCTTCATTATGATTATGTGAACATAAACAAGATTTGAAATAATGTTACTTTAAGTGCATTTCAAACAAAGTTACTTAAAACTTTGAGGGAATATGGTACATTCGACGATAAACACATAAATAAGAGATTTTTAACAATTTCGCTACGCACACACTTTCAAAAACAATCAAATTTTGTTTTTGATCATTTCAAAAGTCATAAAAATGCGATAAACACTCTGGCATTAAAGTAAAAAAAGCAAACATGACGGCATGTGTGATTAGCTTCTCCTTCAAACACGAAATAATCGTTGTAGACACTTTTTCACTTCTATTCAAAACACACATGGGGGTCCCATTACTTCGCTGTAAAGCTTCTTTTAAAAAGAAGTGTTCAAAAGCAACCATGAAGAAGAACACGAAAAAAATCCATTCTCCAGAGACAAACAAAACCATTAATTAAAACAAGCTCTCAAACATCAATCTCTCTGCCTGTCACAAAATTATCATAATCTGGGAATGTTAAGAGTCTGTAGAGTAAACAGTTAATTTAGAGGAGTATTAATCAAAAAGTCTGGCTTTCTGTACCCCCTCTGTGCTGTGGCACTTGTACTTTTTCATCTAGCGCACTTTGTACACTTTGCACAGAGAGGGGGCAACTTTTAATGCACTTCTTCACGTGTGTATGTAAAGGACGAGAGTAAAATTCATGAAATCCTCTTCACCTTCAATATTTCAACCTCAGAGTTTTGTATGACCTCCGATGTATCTTAATTTTTTATTATATGCTCATAAATGGATGTATTGTTTTGAACAGAATGTCAGTATTTACCACCCGTGATGTACAGATGATGCAAGAAAAATGAAACGCACAACTTACAAAGCTTAAATCCTGAGGTATCAGGGCTGGTTTTCCAGAACTGTGTCATTAAAGCCGTAATCATGTCAGATATGCTGAGATGTGGTGCTCACGTGGGTGACACAGGTTTGATTTTGGCCTGCAACCCGTCTTCATCAAATCTCCTTTCATCCTCCATCATCTCTGTAGTCAAAAAAAAAAGTATACGGTTACACTATAGTATGAGGTTGATGTTTTGTATATTGTACTATATTTTTAAAAATGTAATTAATGTATTAATGTAAGTAATTTATAATTACACCGTTGACCAATTCCTTACTTCTTAAACAACCCTTAACCTACTCATACCACCAAACATGTCCCTAACCTTACTCATATCCCATCTCAACAGAAGTAAATGTGTTTTTCAATACAAAAAAACCCCAATAAGTACAGTGTACTTATTTTTTGATGTAAGTACATGCTAATATAAAATGTGACCAAGCTTTTTAAGTACTGATTAACAGTATGCTAATAAATAAGAATTCATGCCTGAAGTGTTCCTCATTAAACATTTACCATCTATTATCAGCAAAATAAATAATCTGTGATTTCTATAACATTTTACACCTAAAAATATAACAGCACCTTCACATTCATCAAAAGAGATAACCAAAATCCTGTAAAAACCTCAAATGTGTCCACCAAATGAAACCGTTTTGAACTTGGCTTTATCCAATGTTCAGTTTTCTGTTCTGGAAATGCATGCAAATGAGTACATAAATATGCAAATATAATACATCATTTGCATATTTAAACTTGCAATACAAAAACAATTGGCTTAATTTACTGTGATCAATCAGCTGGGGAAAGTACGATCATATCTGTCACTTTAAACAAATCCTCTTTTCACCTTTTTCATCTCATTTTGGTGAAAACGGCATCATTTAAGCTGCTTAAACATCGCAAGCTCGCGTCACATTCTGTTGCGTTTTGGTGCTCACGTGAGTGACGCAGGTTCGAATCTGGCTTGCAACCTGTCAGGATCCGACTCCCCTGCTCTATCCCCGTGATCTCTGTCAGATAAACAAAGCAAGATGTAGTCAAAACATTAACCAAATCTATGGAGGACGTTTGCCCTGTCTATTATCAGTGCGATCAATCGTCTGTAGCTGCAGTGAGAGGCGAGCGGACCAGAGATGAACAGATGGCAGGAGACTATCAGAGCAGTTGAAGGTTTATTCACAGGTGTGTTTGAGGAGTCAGAGCGCGTGTATGAGGGGAAACTAAGAGAGAGCTAGAGAGATGGGGGGCACTGCTGTTGTAATAATGTTGGAGTGGGTGTATAATGTGAGTATACAAGCTGTTAATCTCTCCTGTGTAGCTGTGTTTAAATGTGTTTATGCTTCATTAAGCATGCATTACCTGCTTCATTACTGCTGTGTTGCAGCCACAGCCAGCGAGTCTCACGCTCTGAGAGTGGGTGTGTGGAAGTTCATCGCTTTTACAGACTGACCCGGCCCTGACAGGACGCTTGCTTCTCTCAGCTATGCGCTCTTTTCTTGAAGCACCTTGCGGTAACACTTTTTATGAAGCCTGTATTTATAATACCTTATAAGAGCATTCTTAAGGCATTATAATTAATGCATAATCCATTATAAATAACTTTATAATATGTTGTATTATCTCTCAGCAATAAGATCAGATATCAGATTAATGTGTAATATGACACATTTACTTTAAATGTTTTTTTATTATAATATCACCCTTTAGACAGCTGTTGATAAGTAACTCTGCAACTACATGTCAACTAGCCTTCATCAGAGTTTTAGTAGTGTGTCTGCTAAATATATACTAACACTTTATTTTGATGGTTCCTCAACAGACATACTGAGGATACTTTGCAAGCTTGCAAGTGACATTCTACTCTACATAAGTCTACTAATACTCTTAGGTTTATATAATAAACAATGCATTTTTCAATTGAAAGTATTAGCTAGTTCACATTAGCTTCAATATTAGCCTTACAGGAAACACTCAAATAACACCCAGCACCTAACCACTCACAAGATGCTGTAAGGTACTGTGCAGATCTTAAACAATCTCAAGATATACAGCGAGCACCGGAGCACCGACTACCTTCTCACTTACCTCACTACTGTAAATAAAATCCACCCTCCGGAGCTTTCACGGCATATCCTTGTCGTGTGATTCTTCCACCTGCAACAATATGGTATATTCCATTATAAATGAAGTAGATTTAATATGGTGTGTTATAAATAATCATACTCTTAAAAGGTATCTTCACAAATATGTAAGCATTATAATGTATTTTGTGTTTTATTCATGAGATGTTATAACACATTATGTTTTTTTTTTATAATGCATTACGCAGTAATTATAATGCTTTAAGAATACCCTTATGTTATAAATATGGGCTTCAAAGAAAGTGTTACTCCGCTTCATTTTCATTGTCAGTTTCATTTGTGCAGTGTGGAAGGGTGATATGAGAATGGGTAATCAATGACAGTGTTTCATTTTTGAGTGAACCGGCGAGTTGCAGCTAAAAGAGTAATGGGGAAAGTTGCATATTTTTATCAGGTGTGGCCAGATGATGTGAAAAGTTAAAAACTGAGTTATTTGTTTTTGCAAATGAAATCTTTGTAGGTTTAATGTCATTGAAATGTTTGACCATAAATGCATACAGTGCACAGCGTAAATTAGTACACCCCTTTATTAAAACTTTGGAGATATAATGTTCCAACAAGCCTGCTTAATCAATTACCAAATGAATGTCAAAATTATTCAGCAAAATAAGATTTGCTTATCAGTGTGAGTACACCCTTCTGAAAGTTACTAAATAAAACAAATAAACAAAGGCTATTTCTGATCAACAAAACCTTTAAAGACAAGTAATTTCCTGACAATTGAATGTGTCATATAACCCACTTATAACCCAATTATTTCTATGCATAAAATAGGACAATGGTACCAAATTATTGTTTTAGGTGTAAAAATATAGCAGAAGTAACACTGACATTCAAAAACAATGCTTGTGACAAGGCTCCTGAAATCATCAGGTCTTCACTTTAAGTTTTCATTTAGTAAAATTTTTGCTAGAAAAAGAGCAGGAGAAATA
>JAUCMR010000160.1:17102056-17114441 GCA_032357425.1 Enteromius argenteus
TTTTTTACAAAAATCCAACCTTTCATTGGATACTAAGAATTTAAAATGGGGGAAATATTATGAAATGATTTTCTTAAATACATAAGAACATACAATTGTTGGACACAATTATTGGCACCCCTAAAAATTCTTATGAGTAAAATATCTGTGAAGTATATTCCCATTCATATTCACAATTTTGGGCACTCCAGGGTGATTATGAACATGAAATTATTCAGCCATGTTTTCCTGTTTCACAGAAATATAAATAGGAGGGAAAACAAAGCCTAAATACCCTAATCATCCATCACAATTAGAAAAAGTAAATAATATAATTGAGCTTCACAAATTAGTGAAGTGGCTTAAAGAAAAGAGCTAGAGCAGTGAAAATTTCCCATTTCCTCCATCAGGGCAATAATTAGGAATTTCCAGAAGGAGAGTTTGAGTGTACTCTCCAAGGACCACAGCTGGAGAATTGCAGAAAATAGTTGAGTCTAAGGGTCAGAAAACCTTTTTAAAAAATGGCGAAACAGCACTAACATCACCACATATTGTTTGGGAGGGTTTCAAGAAAAATTCTCAGAGCTCACCCAAAAACCAACTCTAGCATATTCAGTTATCAGACACGACTGGAACTTCAAATGGGACTGGCTTCTATGGTCAGTTGAAAGACATTTATTTCATTATGATAAGCCTTACAGCCTTCTTTGATCTTATTTACCAAGTCTGCCAATATTTTTGGCCATGACTGTATGTAGCATTAGAAATAACTAACATTTCTCTGAATGCATGTGCAAGAGAAGTAGAAAAATGTAAACAAGTAAAAAAAAAAAAAATGAGAAAAAGCTAAAGAAAAAAAATACAAATAAGCAAACAAAACAAACAAAACAAAAAAGTTAAAGCAAATGAAAGAAGCAAATAAAACAAAACAAAACAAGCAGATTAAACAAATACAAGCAAACAAATGAAACATAGCTTGCTTCATTTGCTTTGCATGTAAATAAAATAAACAAAAACAAACACATAGAAACAAATAAAAACAAACACATACAAACAAGGAAATGAAAGAAGCTAACAAAACAAAATAAAACAAACCAACAAAAACAAGCATATGAAACAAAAACACACAAAGCAAACAAAAGTAGAATAAAACAAGCTAAAAGAAACAGGCACAGTAAACAAATATAAAAGTCAATAAGTAAATACAAATAAAGCAAGTAAAAAAAATAAAAAATCCATACAAACAAGCTAACAAAAAACAAGCAAACAACACAAACACAAAAAAATACATGTATACATAGAAAAAGAGTGCTTACCTGTTCAGAGCTTTAGCATTAATCTGGTTGAAGGATTGACCAGCTGACGTTTATGATTGCACACCATTCAAAGGCCATGCACATGCAGGATTCATAAATCAGAACATTCAAAAGAAGAAAGCAAGCTTATGAAGATTACCCTCATAGAAAATAAAAACTAAGAACTGAAAGCTGAATAAAAAACTGATTTTGCAAGTTGCAAAAACGGATCACAATGAAAAAACTCGCACATACACAGTCAAATTGACACCTTTGTTAATATAACCAAAAACATATTTTTCACTCTCTAGGTGTCAGAATGGATCAAAACTATCCCAAAGCGATGTTATGGGAATGTGAGAAAAGCTAAAAGCATCGAGCTAACCTTTAACCCCAGGCTAAGCAATGTATTTGTGAGATTTCCTTTAGAGTGAGCTGGACATCTATAGCTGGCTGACCCTTCTGATGACCCCAGGCTTACGCTCTGATACACTCTATTCACTCAATTCTGACAGTCCCGAAGCAGTCGCTCATGACCCTACATGACCGTAATTGAGTTGTCAATCACTAGACTAAACATCGGTCCAAAGCCAGTGTCAGTTTAATGAGTTTTCTCACTTAAACAGCTTGCATTAAACTGCAAAAACACTCAAGAATCGCTTGATATTTCTCACAAGGTTTGTAACATTTAAAACAGCGTGTGTCAATAGCAATGACTTTATCATGTTATTCACCACAGGGAAGTAACAATGGTTGTGTGGGAGCCACAAATATTTTAGAAATGTTGGTTCTAAAGGAAACGGGCACAAGTCAGAACAAGGGGCTGCGCACATATTGTCTCTTTTAAAAGTCATTGTGACCACTGTGCATTCGAGTTGAATTTCTCTCAGCCAAATGCCGAATTGTTCTCTTCAAAACAAAAAGGGCCTTTTGTAAAGAAAACAGGGAGAGGTTGTATCATTCTCACACCAGTTCACCGCAAGAATTCAACTCTGAACAATATTTCTTGAAGTCAAAGTAAACAAGCGGTTTGACAACACAAGATTTTTACGATTAAAATGTGAACGGTGCTTGTCAGTCCAAAACTCACCACCAAAACACTAGTTTTGTGTGCTTTTCTGAGCGCAATTTAGCATGTTGCTATGTGGTTGCTAGGGTGGTTTTATACGGATCCAAGTCAAAGGAGCCCATTTTATTCAATATATAGAAAACAGCACTAAATCTAAAGTGAGTAAACAAAAGCAGTCTCCTTTAATCTCTGAGTCTTGTTTTTATTTTAAAGTTCATTAATAAAAAGATCAGTAAACCATTTGTTTTGTCCAGTCTTCTCTACATGATAAAACATTTTTCTTGGCCCTGACTACAACACATCTTCATCTAGACTAACTGTTCATGGCAGTCGGCTAAAAACAGAAATATAAAATAATTTTAGAAAACTTGATCATCAATTTTCCCCTTATTTCAATTGGACGTGGGTGCAAAATATATTTAAGGTTAATAGTGATAAAAATACATATATACATTAAGAAAAAACGTTGCCAGAACAGAGTAAATGTAACACATTTGAACATAGACTGATTCTCGTAATCCTATATAACATTAGTTATGTAACGTTGCATGTATTGAGTTTGCAGAAAACGTACAATCATACTACAACTTTTTTTTGTGTCATGAATACACAATTAGCATGAAGTGGTTGGACAATCCCATCCACGAAACACAACTCATTTGAACTATGACCATTTATAAATCTTTTTCATAAATAAAAAGCTACGTCATCTTAAACCACATCATTCATAAATAAAAGACATAGAAATCCCCTTAACATTGCGCAAAAGCGGATTGGTCAAACATGTCCTTAATGAATGTAGAAGTCTAATTTGTGTTGTGTAGTACTATTAGTATAACTAAACATTTCACCTCGTTTCTGACCTTTAATAAAACGTAATATACTCCCCTCAAGTATTGTTTCTGTTTCCCAAGATACTGCAATAGGGACATACAGTAAATATGGCCAATATGATCTAGACGCTTTATTCGAACTCACAAATATTTGTTGAAAATGTGAATTCAAAAACATTCTCTAATAACTCAGTTATGTCAATAGCACCAGTTACGTATGTGAATCACAGACTTGTTACTTTCATAAAGACCTGGAATAATGAACTATTTTAGGTGGCTATTTTAACTCTTCGTTTTCACGGCGAATCAATAAAATATAAATAGTTCTAGAGGAAAGCGGCTGAAACGGACAATGCACTGTATATAAAGAGTCATTTAGAATTAATATTGTGGAGTTGTTTTTTGAATTGGCGAGATATAAACATGGACACTTAGGTAGGGCAGGGCGATATATTCATCGATATATGCACATCTTTAAATACAGTAAAGCTGGTTCTTCGATTAGCGGTAAATCTCCATCACCTGTTTTCAAATGAAGCAGCAGTTAAAACACAAAGCCGTAGATCACTGACCAGCTATGCAATATCGGATTTAGTATCACAAATGAATCACCTGTGAAACTGAACACGATATTGCGTAGCTTGTCAGTGATCTATGGCTCTGTGTATTAACTGCCGCTCCATTTGAAAACAGGAGGAGATTTACCGCTAATCGAAGAATCGGCTTTACTAACGAGAGATGCGCATGAATATATCAATGAATATATCGCCCAGCCCTACGCATAGGCATTTGTTTTAAAACTATACGATGGCCTGATGAGATCAAATTAATTAAACGTGTTTCAAACCTCATTTAGCTACCACGACTAAATCCTGTACTTCAACCCAGACAATTCTTCAGGGATCACTTACGTTTAGGTTTCACGAAAACCTATTTTTCCACTTATGCAACTATGATGAAACACAAAAACATACACGCACGCACGCAAAAAATGGAATGAGATGTGAGCCTGAGGTGAAGAATTTCTGAACAGTGAGACCACCTGACGTGATGCGTTCATCTTATTTGCTTGTCTATACGACAGGTCATTAGTGTTAGTACAATACTTGTCACTTCAGAAAGTACTCCTTGTACCTCCGGAGTCAGCTATCGATTCGACTGCAGTCATGAAGGTCAGTGGATGAACCTGTGCTATGGTTTACGCCTCCCTTTGCTCACAGAGGTCTTGCTGAAACTCGTAGAGGTTCTCTGTGTGCGCTTTATTCAGAACTGGCTTTGATCATTGTTGTCGTCATCGTGCGTGAAACTGTGGAAAAATAAAGAACCGCTGCTTCAACGCTCAGCATGTCGCTCCAAATTCTTCTCTTGGACCCAAAACGAAGAAAAAGGTACAAAAATTTGGCATCCATGCTTTGGTCACAAAATACTGACATGTATGATTTGCTGTTTATTACTGATCCCAGTCGCACCACCCTGACAGCTTCTGTCGACACACTCACATTCACACACACACAGACACACAGAGATAAAGGTAGGTTTGTTGTAGTTCTGGCATCGGTAAACCTCATGATGTAGTCCCATATTTGAGGTTCCCGACTGAAATATAAATTAGCGGAACGTGAGCGGCAAGTGGGGCCGGAAAAGTTCCTTCAGCCCTTTAGAGAACATGTTCTACAGCAGAGCTGCTGCAGAACCTTTCTCTGGCACAGATTGTTCTTTTTCACTAGCACACAGAAACTTCCCTCAGCCCACGATTCTTCATTTGCTTTCCAGAGAGCAGGAAGAGGAGAGAGGAGCAGAGAGACAGAACGCCATTGGGCGGCGGACAGGATATGATGCGCATCAGGTCACAGTGAGAGGGGCAAATGCGATTTTTTGGGGTTTATTGATATGTTTTTTTAATATATATTATATATATAATCCAGTTGATTGGTCGATGAAGGAGAATATCCAGGTGTGATTGGAATCCAGGATGAAAAGATTTGAAGGAAAGATCATTGGGAAGAAAAGGAGAACAAACATTTAGAAAGTGATCATTTTTATAGTGTCAGGTTTTCATTCGCTAGAAAAAGAAGACATTACGCTCCACTGTAAAAATGTAGCCCATATTGAACTCAAGGTTCCCAAATTCACATGTAGAGAATAAATTGGCCTAAAATATTTGGGCACATTTCACCTCTAAATTAGAATTCTGTGTTCACTGCACAGTAGTTTATTTTATATTGCAAAGAATTCACACATTATGGTGGTATTCTTTTTTTTCTCCTGAAAGAAATTAATACTTTAATTTGTCTAGGATGCATTAAAGTGATCAAACATAACAGTAAAGATTTTTAATTATTACCAAAATTCTATTTCAAACAAATGCTTTTGAAAGTTTTATTCATTAGTATTCTATTTAAAAAAATTACAATTACCATAAAAATATTTGACAGCCAGGTTTTTTTTATTTATTTTTTTATTTTAAAATGAGATTCCATAGTTTGCAACATGGATAATAAAACATCTTTCTTAAAGCAAATCAGTATTCTGAAGGATAACATTACACTGAAAACTGGAATTATGGATGTTGAAAATTTAGCTTTGCCTCTCAGAAATAAATATATAGAAAACAGTCATTTTAAATTATATTTTACAATATTAATGTTACTATATGTTTTGACCAAATAAATGCAACCTTGGTGGGAATAATCGACTTGTAAAAACAATTATACTTGACCACCAATCAAGTAAAACATTCCCAGAATAAGAATTTGGCATTAAATGTACAAACTATAATTTTCTTTTATTTTGGGATGAAATGTAATCTGGACACATCTTTCAAACATCAGAAAATCACCACAAACAGACCATAATTCAACCCCCATGCAAAAACTAAAATGTTTTGTTTAGCAAAAGATTTTAGACCAGAAACGGTAGGAAAGAAAACACAAAATGAAGGAGCCAGTATGGATGAATCTGCAGTACTCACCATCTTTGCAGATAGTGCTGACGACACAGATGCCATTCTCCAGGTTATATCCGCTCACGCAGGTGCTGCAGTTCCTATCTCCGGGTCCTGCGCAGGCGTAGCAGGTTGGATCACACCTGCAGGCATAATCACAGCCGTGATGCACCGTTACCGCTTTAAATGCAAACGCTTTCTCGGATGTCACATTTAGCAGTGTAATACTGACTTCTGACAGGACTTCTGGACATCTCCGTTGTCTGTCGTTTGTTCTGCCAAGTAATATCCCACATTGCAGCTAGAGACGCAGCGCCACTCCTCAAAGTAATAGCCTGGTGTGCACTCAGTACACGCTTCCATGCCAGTTCCTGAGCACAGGGAATACCATCATGTTCCCAAAAAGCCAGACCGCAAACAATCTGGAATACACTTTGGAACGTACACAGAGACACTCTTCCTGAAAGTGTTTCCTCTCAGAATACCTTGAAGCCACTGACACCATCATATAAGTTACAAAAACACAAATAACTTGTAGGGAAACTAATTTTTAAAGGCACATATCATTACTATTATCATAAAAATAATTAATTCCATGAGCTGTTGACATTTATGTGGAAGCCCATTTCTGCCATATACAAACATAAATAAGTGATACTAATTTAAAATTATGAGATAAAGCTGAAAATGACATACACAAAAACCATACACAAGCACAAGTCATAATTATCATAAAAGTGAGGTCAAAATTATAACATAAAAACTATGATATAACTCAAAATTATGAGCCATGTCAATTATGAGATAAAGCTGAAACTGTCAAAAAAGTATGACAAAAACTACTAAATTAGTCAAAAAATTATTACTTTGTAGATAGGGTAAAACTAATAAAACTGACCAAAAAAACAAACAAACAAAAAAAACAATTAGCACCTATGATTCACAGTTATTAGACTCAAAAGTTTGTTAACAGTGGTGTTTATTACTTTGATTACTATATTATTACACATCCCAGAAGAACTTTAATTCACCCTAGTGACTTTTTGTGACTAGTGATTCTTTGAGAATTATGAGTGAGTCGTTACAATAAAGATTTCAAATCTGCTGTTAAAATCTGGGGCAGAATCTGAGCTAGCAACAGTAATTGTGCTGGATAAACTATATTCAGAAGCAAAGCACCGGTTGTTCTGCAAAGCCTTAGTAATTAGCTGCCATTTCTGGACATGGGAGAGAACAGTGCTGACGTTATAGTCTCAGAAGGCAAATCACGGTCTTGCTAAGTCTAGAACTTCAAAATGACATAATACCGTGCATCTCTATTGTGCCTAGGATGATTATATTCTCTTTTTTTAGATGCAAATCGCAAACTATGCATATACAGTGCATATATGAATTACCAAAAAAAAAAAAAAAAAGGAATAGCCATTCAGTGTTCTATGCAAATGAGTATAGAAAACAACTACTGGAAGTTATACATTATAAATGGCTTTTAAGCAAAAGGTCATAAAGCTTACTGCAAACCTAAATGGAAAATAAAGTACCATAAATTACAGGTGAAGTGTTTACCTGCACAGGTGGCACAAGTCAAGTGGCACTTTTCACATACTCGTCTGTGCCCATTATAATAGGTGCCAGGTTCACAGCTCAGCTGACACTTATTCCCCTGTAGACTAGCAGAAAGACAGACAGAGACAAAGAAATTGGGAGACACAGAATGTAATTATTTAAAGGGGTTCAATGCTGAGTCAAAAGACAAAGTTATTTCATTCACCCTTATGCTTGACGTCACAGTTTTATAACTGTGAAATGAGCCGCCATAGGGGGCGCCAGAGCATTTAAGGGGAAAGAAGAGTGAATTTACCAACTAAAAACCCATGAAAATGAAAATTATCATTGTTGGTGTGCAAAATAAGTGGAGATAAAAAAAAACAGCAAGTGGAGATAAAAAAAACAACTAAATATTTAGGCATTGGCTCTATTACATGGGCCCGGGACCCAATAGGGGCCTCAGCAATCTTAAATAGTTGCTAAAAGTAACATCTATAATATGTGAGGAACTACCTCTCAGAATTGGTGTACATATTTTAAATCACAATTTTTATAATATAGTGCTAGTTTTTTTTTCCCAGATGAAAGGGCTACTGTCTAAACTCCAGTAGACTAATAAGTTTCCCCAAAACAGCAATGAATGACTAGCCATATAAATAATTATAAACACTGTAATAGCAGCCTTAAACAGAGAGAAACAAAGGGGGGAAAAATTCATCTCATCTGCCCCCCTGCTTTGCCATCCTGCTTCATACCTTCCATAGTCTAAACAAGTCTAAAAAGATCAACAACGATGGATTAAAGTCCAAATGAGGGGGCGAAAAAACCTTTACGTATATTCAGAGAATATTTCAAAACCATTCACAGAACAGCTGCGACGCATTACGCCAGATTTTGTGCCATGACCTGTTTTTCTTTTCTCTCCCTCTGTTTTTTCCACCTCTTTATCGAATGTCAGAGAGGAGTAGGAAAAGCCCAAGCAAAATCGCTCACTAGAGACAGTATTTCAACATACATCTGAACCCACGAGTACAACATGTGTAACAGGATGTTTCCAGCGATAATTCAGCGTTCAGCCAGCGTGGCTTTATTCTGACAGCTCAACGTAGACCGTAGGAAAGAACCAGTTATTTTAGTCCAGTGGTGTAGTTTGCATGATCCACAGGTATACGCTGTTTACCCCCTAGGAAAGGTCAAGGATTTCCGTATATTTATGACCTTTTGCCAGTGTCTAATTATCATTAATACTGATATGTGTATTGAGTTTCATGTAATTCTAAGCATGTTATCTGCCTCAAAAACACCGAAAACTAATGTTAAAATTTGACACGTTGCCACGGCAAACATCCCTGAAGTTTGATCAAAATCGGACAATGTACGTGGACTTTATTAGACACTTCCTGTTTCTCATTTCTCGTCATAAATTCAATGACTCGCCACAGACAAACCGTTCGAGATATGAAAAAACCCTTCGCAATTTAGCGTCCCCAATGTCTTGAGATCATGTTCACCGAGTTTGGTGGCAATCCAGTGGAAATCCTCGGAGGAGTACATCAAATTCCACAGCATGCGTTTTTTAAACAGCCTCAAAATAGCCAACTTCCTGTTGGGCGGAGCCAATAATATGCTTTTGAAAGGTGTTCAGCTCATTGAGATCTATATGTGTACTGAGTTTCATATGAATACGCGAAAGTATGTGGGAGCTATTTCTGAAAATCTTCCAGGGGGCGCCGTAGGGCCCCTGTGCCACGCCCAGGCGTCTTGATGACCGCAGATTCCAATGTGTGTGTCGATTTTTTGAGCATGTTAAAGTTCCCAAAAAGCCCCGGATAGTCAAGGGAAAAATAAAAATAATAATAATAATCCTTAGAAAAACCACAGAGCCCTAATTAACTCATGTGAATCACTAAAGGAGATATGAAACGGACTACACCCTTTCAGTGTTTTCGTAAGCATGCCCCTGAAGCCTCAACTAAAATTGTTTCAAAGTCACAGCAGAGCCGCTCGAACACAGCGTTGTTTGTTTTATGAATGAATCTTCATTTTTAAAGAAATCTAGTGAATCACAATTACCCATTCATAGACAGTTGCATGCTTTGTTACCGAATGAATCAGCTATTCGAACAAATTAATTGAATGAATGACTCCGTGATAAAATAAGTAACTTGTCGCCACCTAATTACAGTTTTAGTTAAATTTTTAAAGTATCATTTCAGTTAATTAAATCATTTAATATTTCTATATTCAAAATTTAATATTTAAAACAACCTCAACTTGAATTTATGAATTGAACTGCACTCATGCTACCTCACAGCCTTAT
This sequence comes from Enteromius argenteus, assembly GCA_032357425.1. NCBI lineage: Eukaryota > Metazoa > Chordata > Actinopteri > Cypriniformes > Cyprinidae > Enteromius > Enteromius argenteus. The sequence continues at coordinate 17,112,045 of JAUCMR010000160.1, forward strand.
TAAATGTCTGTAAATATACCTTCAAGCCACTTTTGTGTACTTCTGTGCCACCTTTGTAGTGCAAATTAATTTTGTTAATACTGATTTTGTTAATACTGATTGTTTACTTGTTCATCTGATTGCATTGTTCTAATTAGAAATTTTTAGCCCCTGTAAATCACTTCAAAGGGTTAGTTCACCCCAAAATGGAAATTCTGTTATTAATTACTCACCCTCATGTTGTTTCAAATCTGTAAGACCTACATTCATCATTGGAAAACCAAATTAAGATATTTTTGATGAAATCATTCTGTAACCGAACTCACACCTGTCAATTTTCAGGACTCAAAACAGCATTTTTAGAACCAACGCGCTGTGTGAACGGAACAGGACTGGACAACTAGTTGTCATACAGTGCGACAGAGAGACACTCTGCCACACAAATGCGTGTCTACTGTGTGGTGCATGTTTTCATGTGTGTTTTTGGTAACATAGTAAAGGAGAAATAAGCAGCGTGTCATCTTAAAAGTTCTCATCAGTTTTGTGTTCTTATTCAAATACTCTGCTCTTCACCTAAATTCAAAAGCTGCTGTTGGTTAATGAAGGTTTAATGAAAGAACTCGTGACTAGATTGGACTCTTGTCGTGTCAGAAAGCGATAAGACTTTCAGTTTTGTGGACGTCACCATCTTTGATATTACTTTGGTCACTGTCGCTATGGTTACTGGTAAGGAATATGGGCTTAACTCCTGTTGCACGTTCATACAGACAAAATTCTAAATAGCTGTATACTGCTGTGTGAACGAGACATTTTACAACCGTATTCTGCTGCTGTGTGAACATGGCCTATGTTTCTGGACCTGGATCATTTCAGTTGTATTGCTGTATATGGAGGGTCAGATAGTTCTCAGATTTCATAAAAATATTTTAAATTGTGGTCTAAAGACAAATGAAGGTCTTATGGGTTTGGAACAACATGAAGGTGAGTAATTAATTAATTTTGGGTGAACTAACCATTTGAAGAGTCCAATATAACTTCGTAATGGGAAGACAAATTTAAAAGGTGCTCCTGATTTTTTTTTTTAATTAACAGCACAAGTGCTCCTATAAATAAAAGTAAGCATAGAGCCCTTTTTAGTGAGTGTGGTAGTGCTTATGGGGTGTTGCTCTGGGACGCCTGAGTGTGAGGCTGGGAGGGAAAAAAACAAAACAAATCATATACTCACCACAAAAAAAAAACTAGACTACACCACTGTTTTAGTACAGTGATTCTCACTGCGTTTCACATCCTGGCTCCAAGAAAACATGTAGGATGTGGATGGGCCGAATTACCTGAGACCGGTCCTGCATTCTGTGCAGATGTTCACAGATGTGCATTTCTTGCAATTCTCGCTGCATTTCCGGCACATGGTGGAGTCTGCGAGAGAATAGCCACATGAGGTCTCAAATTCAACAGTCAATCAGTATGTGGGGTTTTGTGAAGTGTGACTTGCCTAGGTCCAGGTAGAAGCCGTCAGAACAGGAGCTGATGCAGTTGTTTATTCCCTCCACGAGGTACAGACCCGGGCGGCAGGCTGAGCACTGATCGCTGCGGCTGCCCATGCAAGACTCACAGAGTGGAGAGCACTTCTTACAGCGCTTCTTATCGTCCCGGAAAAAGCCAGTCGGACACTCAGGTACACACATCCTGAGAGACAGACGAGCAGAGGTGGAAAGACAAATGGAGAGAGACAAACACAGACAGGAAGAGCCACATGAGAGCAGAAAAATCAACATCTGGCAGCGGTGAGGAAAGACTTTCACCAGGAAACAAAGGCAAAAGTCAGGGTCTGAGAAAGCCATCAGGTCCAGATGTGAGCTCCACTAGTGTAACTGGGATGTCGGAGAACACAAAATCTATAAACGTAATCGTGACACGTGCACACACACACACACACAGAGTGTATGGATAGTTGTGAGATGTTAGCAGGGGCAAGCAGACACACAGCTGTTGTCAGCATGTTCTTTGGAGTTAATTCATCTTTTGACTTAAAGTCAAATTATTTTTAATAATAAAAAAAAATAATTCATTAAGACAACCTTTCTGTATGCATTGAACACTTTCTCTGTACTTGACTGGCTTTAATTATGTCACGCAATGCACACGCTTTATGTTGGGGTCTTTACTCTGTAGGGAGTTTATTTTGCAATAATGACTGACTGGCTGTATATCAGCCAGTTCATTATAAGGTTACATACCAGACAAATGAATACATGGATATTTAATACTAGTTTGAGTTTCACAGCAAAGTTATGTGGGTCAATGACAAATGTACCAAGCTCTTAAAAATGCACTCATGTATTCATGCTGCTCTCATACTGTTCAAAAGTTTGGGGTCAGTAAGATTCTCTTTTCTCATTTATTTAATAAAAAAAAACA
>JAUCMR010000160.1:17135183-17147459 GCA_032357425.1 Enteromius argenteus
CCCATTTATTATGGAACTGTCCTGTTATTAAAGCTTATTGGTCAAAAGTTATTGTTTGTATGAGCCGTATATTTGGGTTTGAGATACAGTTGGACCCATTGTCTTTGATTTTAGGCCTTCCAGCTGGACAACTGCGGAACAAATTCAACAGACGTTTATTTGATATTCTAGCCTTTGCTGCCAGAAAAAATATTGTTAACCTGGATCAGTGACAAACCCCCATCTTTGAAAGGATGGCATAAGATTATTAGGGAAACGATTCCCTTAGAATTTTTAACTTGTCTTATTCATATGTCTACTGAAGCTTTTCCTCAAGTTTGGACTCCATACCTGGATTATACTGATGTCTCGTTATGCAATATTTTGAGTTTTTTTTCTCTCCTCTTATTTTCACTAGCATTGTAAAAGATGGGCATTGTTTGTTAGGTATATGTTGTTTGTTGAAATGTTCATAAAAAGATGCAATAAAAATAAATAAATTAAAAAAAACAAAGATCCTTATTAAATATCAAACACTTTTTTATTTTTATTATGTTTATAATTTATTATAAATTGGTACTTTGGTTTTACACAAAATTTGACTAAGCATGTAACCACTCATAAGTATATAATGCAGAATATTCAATATGCAAGAATTATATTTAAAAAAAAAAAAAACAGTCATACACCCACACAAACACATAGAAATACACTTACATAGTTCTGTATGAGATCCGGGTGGCTCCTCTCGATACCATCATCCAGAATGGTAACCACCACATCCTTCCCCGTATAGCCTCTCTTCCACGCACCCACAATATTCATGTCAGACTGACAGTTATGAATGTTATCACTACAGTGCTGCAAAGACAGATAAGAGAGGACGTAAAACAACTAATTAGGCGAAGAGTAACATACTGTAGGCTTACACTAATGTTCAAAAGTTTGCAGCTGGTAAGATTTTTTGTTGTTACTGTAAAAAACTAATACTTTTATTCATCAAGGATGCATTACACTGATCAAAGGTTATAGTAAACACATTTATGATGTTACAAAATATTTAAACTTTATATTCATCAAATGATCCTGAAAAAAAGCGCATAATGGTTTTAACACTTAACAATAATAATTGTTTATAAGCAGCAAATCAATCAGCATATCATCAATGATTTCTGAAGGATCATGCAACTTTGCATCACAGGAATAAGTTATAAAAATATATAAAAAATAGTTTAAAAATATGTTACAATAGAAAACTTATTTTAAATTCTAAAAAATATTTCAAAATATAACTATATCTTGGATCAAATAAAGGCAGCTTTGATGAACATAAGACTTTTTTTGAAAACATTTGAACAGAAACATACATTAGAAGCATTTTGAAGGATGATCCTAAATACATTTACCCCTGGTTTTACAGACAAGGCTTAAGCCTAGCCCTAGACTAAAATGTAAATCAGATTTTTTTTAAGACGTTTATACAAATTGTCCTAATTGAACTATGGCCTAATCCTGGCGCAAGCGAAGCCCTGTCTATAAAACCAGGCCTTAGTGTTTATGTGTTTGCAAATTCAAAGAAAATTTGTGTCATTACTATAAAATAAAAATGACTGAAATACAGGGTAGGGTGGATTCGATCCCACATCTCCCACGATTACCACAGCTCAATATGTCTGCAACATGCATGCTAAACACAAGGCCCCAGTAAAATCCTTGGCTATTTTTGGTGCCTTTAAAATCCCAAGCACGTGGAAACAAGCTAACATTATTTTTAAAACATAACTTAACAGTAAATTACTGCATCTTTCCTCGTGTATCTCAGACACTGTTATTACATGCGTCACATGGTACTAAATGTACAGTTTCATTGGACCTAGAGTTGGAATTAGACCCCATCCAGGAAAGTCAAGTTTATTTGCTCCCAAAGTACAACTCGCAGGTCAACAAGAGAAACCTGAGCCAAATGGATGCATTCAGGTCAAAGTATTAATGTTATCTGAACCATATTAACCATTGACAGAGCTGTAACAACCCATTAGAGAACAAGCGCTTAGTTCACTCTCGCCATTTCGGTTGAAGCTATAAATACGATCGTAGACAGAAAGTGATGACAACAATTGCAATGTGTGCTATGACTCAAGGTTTCAGCCGCAGCCAAAGTGCAACCTTTCATACATTCTGGCAAATCTAAATGGCTATTTACCATGTAAAAAAAAAAACTAAAATTGTGCAAGGATGTCTTCACATTCCCTACATGCTGATGTACTATACCATCGGCTCTCGTGAGCTGAGGAACATGACAGCTATGAAAACAAGAGCCTGTTTGTGCAATTACCTCACAGAAAATGTCTCCGCTAGACGTTATGTTAGAGCTTACGAAAGTTCAGTGTATCTCTCTGGGTGGTTTTCACATGTAGAAACTCGGCTAATCTGGTGTGACAGGCATCGTTTCCTTTGAGCGAGATTTAAACTGACAAATTAGTTTTAGTTAAAAACCCCAAAGTTTTACTACCTGCCATTGCGTTTTAGTGAAAAGCCGACTTGAAAAGCAGAAGATTGGCTTGGTTTTGCATTTTACTAAACACAACATGATACTTTGCCATTAATGAAAGCATTCGCAACACATTTCAATTCAATAACGGGCTAGAATAAACAGAATATTAAACAGAATATTCAGCTGCAAATAACATGGGACGTGACTTGATTTCATCCGTCTGAATGTGAAGTTAGTCTATGATATTATTGGATAATAAGGTCAGTATAAACAGTGTTTATCTCAAAGTTTCACCTTTTCATTGATCACTGTGGGATTTGTAAGGCATAAAAAAAAAGCTTTACAAATAAACTGAACAGAGTAATTTTCTCTCTTGTCTGTGTGCCTTTGCCAACATCAGCAAAAAATAAGTTATTTCTGAGGAGAAAGAAAATACATTTTCATGATAGAATACAAACAGGACTTTTGCCTTACAGAATAAGATGAGCTTGATGATTCATTTACTGTTTGACCTTGGTTTAAGGGTCGTGCTGAACATCTCAGAAGGTTTTTTTGCAGTAGGAAATGATGAAAACAATGACGAAGATCAAGACTTTAGTGTTTTTCAATGTTAGCAATTTAGATGAATGATGTACAGCATGTTGATTAGGAATACTCACTATGTACCACATACTGCTCCATTTAGCATCATTAAAGTAAATGGAGCTAGACTGGGCCATACTGGACTGTACAGGACCAGGATATGAGGGTTTATAATCTCGCTTTATTCTCCTCTTCACCACCTGCTGCTGCACCCACTCCACCTGAGAAAGAAGGAGAAGAGATCCTTTAGGAACTGACAAACACCAGCATTGTTTCATGGCATTTCTTTTCTTTAACATTCATCCAATTTAAGAAATGATGGCTACTGGAACACAATAATGAGAATTTTTAATTATAATAAATTATAATAAATATTTTAATGTCACTATGCAAAAATGTTTAGTATTAACTTTCCTCATGCACAATATCATAACTTAATTTTCCTTTCAATATTGGGGTGAAATATATATGTTATTGACAAGCTAGCTTGCAAACATGTTTGACCTAAATTATATGGTTAAAAAAAATCATGAATTTGCCATTTAATTTTTAAAGGAGTAGTTCACTCAAAAATGTATATTATGTCATTATTTATTCACCTTGATGTCTTTTCAAACCTTAACGATTTTCTGGCCGAATTAAAAATTCAGGTTTAATAGTTTTTGGCATCACTGATATGTCGTGATATACTGAGATACTGGATTTCTAAGTATATAAATGTGAATGAGATTTGAAAGCTACAGTGTGGAAAGAAAATAATTCCCATTTTCAGTTTTGGCTTTATAAAAGTGCTTTTTGTCATTTTTACAGACTGCCACTGGTCACTGTTCGGTTTAGTTGTATGGAAAAGAGCAGCGTGAACATTCTGCCAAGTATCTCTTTTTGTGTTCCACAGAAGACAGACAACCAAATGTTATGAATCCCACGGATGACATAATTTTAATTACTGATTAGATTAATGTCGAACAAATTGTTGTTCATGAACAGAACCGTTTACTTGCTTTGCATTGTGCAACAGTTGTTTTGAATACACTGAGTTCTAGTCATTGATGAGCAAGATCAGGAGTTCATATAGACCATAGAACACACAGGTGTGGGGTTGTCATAGTGACAGCCTGACCTTTGGCTCCATGGAGATGAAGCTGTGTGAGCCTCTGCTGAAAAGCGTCGACCTTTTTATCGTCCGGCTGTGGAAGAAATGGTAGTAGTCCTTCAGATCACCAATCTACAGGAACAACACATAAAACTGTCATTTACTGTATCAGAATCACTACATTATTTAGCAGGTTGCAAAATAAGACTCCAACCACACTGCTATACTAAGTAACTAAAAAAAAAGCCTGTTGGGGCAGGCAAGTCTAATATGTAACAATTTTGGTATGAATAAATAGGAAAGAGCTACAGGAACATTCACCACAGTTACGTTGAAACCGGCATGCATTGTTAATTATTTAGGATGACATTGACTGGAAGATTGGTTACTCAAGAGGCTGTATCACTTTCCACTGAACAGATTAATTTGACAAGTGCAATAACACCAGGCAGCCATGACACATTCTCCACAGACTACTATACTCCACAGGGAAGCATAAGTCTGCCATAAAAAACAATGACTCCTGAAGTCATTGATAAGCTTTCCCAGTAAGTTGGGGGCAGTTGTTGCCTAACGGATAGGGAGTTGGACTTGTAACCCAAAGGTCGTTGGTTCGAGTAACGGGTCCGGCAGGTATTGTGGGTGGGGGGAGTGAATAACCAGCGCTCTCCACCTTCAATACCATTACTTAGGTGAGACCCTTGAGCAAGGAGCAACTGCTCCCCAGTTGCCACAGCAATGGCTGCCCACTTCTCCGTGTGTGTGTGTTCATGTTGTGTGTGTGTGCGTGGCTGTTCACTTCTCACTGCTGTGTGTGTGCACTTGGATGGGTTAAACACAGATTCCTAGCATGGGAAACCATACCTGGCCACCTTTCCTTTTTTTAAACAGTCAATCAAACTATGGTGCTTTCAAAACAACTGCTCTGCTCTGGAAACTTCTGGGTTCATAAAGAGCATCTTACACAAACAAATGGGCTACAACTGTCTCCTAAGGCAATCTTACATTCCTGGATCCTATAGCAGATTCCCACAGCGGGACTGTAAAGTTCAGGAGTACTGAAACTTTCATAAATAGGGACTTCGGAGGTGACAACCTTGCGGTTGAGGAAGGACCTCTTCATGAGCGCAATAAGCACAGATGAGCGATAAGATAGCACATTGTGAAATCAGACACTGAACACGGTTGCAGTGAAAGCTTTAACCACATGGCAGATTTGAGATGGCTCCACCATAAACTTACATTAACCTATTATTTATTTAAATGCTCCAGCATTTTTACCACCAGAGCACTAGAAGTTTATTAGTCCTACAAAGCTTGGCTTGACAAATTAAAAAACAGCTGCATTACATGTAATTTTAATATCAAGTGTTCTAAGTATTTAATTTGAACACATAAAGCATGAAAGACGTAACACTTTTAGCCTGTGTAACATTTTCAGCATGTTACAGTGTAACGTCATGAATCCTGCTGAAGCTATACATGACTTAAGTTTCTAACATACTACTTTATAAGTACACATAAAATGATTTGGTAACATTCATAACTAACAGTAAACAGCAGATATGTTCACTAACACGCACTAAAGTTTCAAAAACACCTGTTGTTGTTGGGAGTCAGAAGAGACCTGTTTGTTCACTGGGTTTTACTCTTAGAACTGGATATTCTTGCGCAAAAAAAAAGTCTTCAGGCAGGTTTAAGTCTTGAAAACGTGAATTTATCAGTCTGAACTATAAAAAACAACTCTGCGAAACTTGTGTGTGAAGCTTCCAGCCTTGACGTTTGAACTTCAATCAGTCAAGTCACACTTGAACTGAGAGGGAAAAAAACACTAGACAGCAAATACGATGAATTAACACAAGTGAAACGCTTCAAAACGTGTTTGTGCGGGACTCACGTACCTGGCCCAGGTTTCTGTACCCATATTTACTAGCGATATGGTCCGCTTGCTCAGGTCCGCCGGCTATCCGAACAGCCCAGTGGTTGGTGTAAATCCGAGCTTTGCACGGAGAAGACGAGAAAAAAACCAAGCACAGCGAAACCAAGACGCACGGGAGGCTGTTCAAAACCATCTTTCGCTATCTCTCTCTCGCCTCGACTCTCCGCAGCACCCCCGGTTTAGGAAAACAACCAAACTTCGTCTCGCCGTTCAGCGGGGATTCTCATAGAAGTGTCGCTTGAGCTCCACATATACTCAGCAGAGGGAGAGCGCAGGGTTTAAACGGGATACGAGCCTCGGAACGCTTCAGCCTGCAGCGCATCGGCCGCGCACACTCAGACGCCACGGAGAGAGAGAGAGACGCGAGAGTCTGTTTGCACAGCTTTGGCTTGATTTGTTCTCTCAAGACAGTGCCGTTACTTCTGCCTTTTTTTGTAAAGTGAAGATATGGCTCTAGCGCCTCCCCCAAATAACTACAGAGAGAGTCGGGAGAGTACGGACAACGAGCCGTGTGGGGTTACCGGGGCTCCGCTGGGTCTTAAAGACACACCGCGTTCCATCGGCACAGATCCGGCTGCGTTGTCACATTCATCACAGCGATGAGATTCACAGAGCCTTCTGTGAAGATTAAGCTTGACAAAGTATACTGTTCTGAGTTATTTCTGTTTACAGCCAGTCATGTACTCAGTATTAACAGCGGTAGCCAGTCCAGGTTTAACAGCACTTTGTTCAAATTTGATTTGCCATGGAGTGATTAAATTTAATATAACAGCACTGGACATTCATCCCCGTGATCAAATAATTTTGAAGGGAAAAGTTCTGGGGGGGGGAGAACTTTTTCTTTTTCTGAAAAGAAAAATCAGTTCTGTGAGCTCCTACCAAAGGAAAAATAAGAATTGAAGGATGAATATTTGGAATCGCGAGAAAAAGTCCGTATTCTGGGTTTATATCTCGCAACTCAGAATCTGTTCAGTTGCAATAAACTCTTTTAGTTTTTATCCTGTGGAGGAAACAATATTGTTGGAATGACCTAACTTCTAATCAAATAACTTGTCCTTTAAAATGACAGATAGTCTATAGTGCATGCTTAAAAAGAAAATAGTTTTATTGTGTGGATGCTATAGTAGTTATCATTATAGTTATCTTTATTGGTACCAAAGACTATATTGATAGTTCTAAAGTTTCAGTAATCATTCTAATTCTAGAATAAGTCCACATCAAATGACAGAGAGGATTTATATAATTGGGATAACTTTCAGTAGTATTTCTGGAGCTGATAACATAAAAACATTGACAAGCAATCATACTCCTCCAATTTAAAGCAGCAGACAACAAAGACACCTATAATAATATAAAAAGTGTAATATAATATAATATAATATAGCCTATTCACTAAGTTTTTTAAGTTATACAGGCCGGTCTATTCCAGTTCGTTTAAGAGTTTGATGCATAAACCTTTTATTAAAGGCAACTACACATTTTCTGCTTGATAGCGTACAACCGAGTCACCAACAGTCATTTCAATGAATTGAAACTTCTGTGCATTTGGAACTAACTTGCTCTTGAGTAAACACCTCGTATGCCTTGTTGTTTACTTCGAGTTCATAACATTTTGTCCATGAACTTGTGACTTGTAGATCTTAGGTGGTGGGCTGCTTATAATTATTCCTCTCACAGTCGCATCCGCCCGTCACCAGACATACTTTTGATGGCATCATTATGTGGCGAGCGTTACGCGTCGCTCTCATTCACGTCATGATTGATTGATCTTTGTTTTGGTTATCCCTCCGCGCTCTGTTCCGTTTGCAGTACAAGTGCGAATCAGCATAATTGCACTAATTACGGCCAATTTCTCCGTGAATGGAGCCGCTGTCAAATCCGACAACAGACGAGGGACAAGAATATCTCACGGTCCTTATAAACGAGATGAAAGGGGACGAAAACACCCCGTGAACACGCCATTGAGTGCGAGAGCAGGATTGCAATTTAAAGCACCGAGGGAGGAGGAGAAAAGACGGGAACATGCGGAGATTTGAGAGCGGAATCAAGTACCCAGCTCACGGAGGTAGCGGGCAACCCCATTCAGCGCGTCGCTTCTCTACCGGGGGGCGCAAATTCCGCTTGACAGCCATTACCCTGCGAGCCCGAGTCGCCCCCCTTCAAGTGTCTTTCTCTGAGAACAGTTACCAGCGTGCATTCCTTCTGCTGCAATTAAGCCTTTATTTATCACCTCTTCAGAGCTGAGTAAACAAACGTAATGTGCGGAAATCACTGGATAATTATTATCCCAGGGTGCGAATTATGGGGGTTTGGGGGGTCTGACCCCCCTAATTAAGGCTTGAACCCAAAAAGCCAGTCAAAATAAAAGAATGGGTAATACTTTACTTTGTCTTTAAGGAGACAAAGTAAAGTATTGTTATTTATTTTATTCTGTTCTAAATAAGTTTCAGCTGCATTCTCAGTAAAACAAAAAATTGGTAAGGCGGGAATGCACAATACAATTTTTGCACAAAAGTTTGCCCTGATTTGCAATCGGGGCGCATCAGCATTGCCAAAAGCAAGAGCCCGTGTCCAAATTTCAGTTGACAAATTCAGCAGAAAATCAAGTTATTTAGTCGGAGGACATTAAGCGTGCTTGATATTTTAGGACTATTTTAGACACAAAAGGTGTGTCCCAATTTTCTATACACTATTCTCTGCCATTTTTGTATAAATAGTGCAAGTATGCTCTATGAATTCATAGACTACAGGGTTGAGTACACATGGTATACAGTTTATAGGCCCTGTCCCAAATGGCACACTTCATGTGCACTTTGTAATTTGCAGACATATGGCTGCCGCACATGCGTGTCCATAAAGTCCATGAGATCATAGGGTTTTTTATTCTTCATTTTAGCTTTCCGAAGTGTGCTCATCAGTGCCCCTTTTGTTTTATGAATTAAATGTTTCTCAAAGCATTATTTTTCATAACAGTATTGTGGTAGACTGGGAATTCCAAGATATTTAAAGATATGAATTCTTGGAGACAAGCAATATTAACTTCTCCATTGTTGTTCGTATCAGTCATAGTACAAACGGGGTGTGATGGTTGGTCGGTGTGGTGTTAGTCTCGCCCTTCCTCCACTGTAGTTAACTGACTAAAAAGTGACAGTGATGAGCACTGTTTTAACCACAGTTGAACATTCTTCAGTTTTCAGCGCAGAGTGTGCCTCTTCACACTCCTGCCATGTGTGGCACTTCCACTGAAAACAATTGAAAAAATACACTATAATTTGGTGGACATGCCCGCAAATGGTGTGTGCGCACCATAAATAAAGCAAGTATTTGCATCGCATCACTTGCTCTAGATTACTCTCTGGATGTTTTTTGCATCATACCGAAATAAAAACTTGGGTTAAACATTTTTAACAAACACTTCACCCAATTCGCATCATTCACATCGCCCAGAACACAAATTTGTGTCTTTTCACAGCTTTGTACTGATTTTACGAAAATATTTAGATTCACTTTTGGTGTGCACACAACATAAGTGTGAGATAATCAGTCATTTAACATGACTCCTAGTTTAATCTCAAGAGTGTTTTAAAATCTGTTCAAAAGTCCTATGTCTTCCAGCCTTTAATTAGACCGGTTACACTTGTGAAATAAAATTGTGCTCACGTAACAAAAAAAATGCATTCTGGGGGATAAAATACACATTTGCATTAAAATTTGCGTTAGCGGTTAAATATCACATTATTGGAGCTTTTATCCATGACGTGAAAAACAACCCAGACAACACCAGTGTAAAAGTATCCCAATTCTGCAGGAAAACTGCAGACCTGGCAACACTGGCAATGAGTGCCGAGCTGAAAATGGGAAGAGCTATAAGGTGTATATAGAGTACATACACAAGAAACACTGTCATTTTCACTATATTATAGACGCATTACAAGTATATTTCAAATACATTATTATTACAATTTAAGATGCTTTAAAAAAGATAGTTCACCCCACAAACAATAAATAAAATAAAAAAGAATTACAAAGTTGTTATTTGCAATTTTGTATTTCAAAACAAGTATGATATACTTAACATGTATGTTATACTTGATATATTTTGATTTAAAAAATGATTTTTTGGTCATGTTTTGGACCTCACTGACTTTCATGATATGGACAAAACAGTTTAAACATAGTTCAAAATATCTTGTTTTGTCTTCATACAGGTTTGGAACAACATAAAGGTGAGTAAGCAGTGAGTGAATATCGCTTTATTATCCCACACAAATAAGACAAACCAGAATTTACAGACAAAAATGATTATAAATATTAAATTCTTCTCGTAAGCCCGCTTTAATGTCACTAAACAATTCTTACATGCTCAGGCACCATGTATCTCCTCAGACCACCTAACAAAGAGTTCAGTGGATAATGCATAAAGCCCATTTATTCATTTGTGCACTTGCTCACCAAATGCAATAAGAGAAGTAGGGCAGCAGCACGTAAAATGATTTGACTGGTTGATGCAGTCAAGACTATATTACTTGATAGCTTCCCTAAATTGAATTTTTCACAGGGAGGATTTTACGTACTAAATGCTGATGGAAATCAAAGAGACAGTAGTCAAACATCACACAGGCTGGGCCCATTGACCTGCATATGTGAGAGGGACAGGCAGCCAGAAAACACACAGCAGCAACACAAAAAGGGCTCTGTGGCCCTGACGGCAATGTGGGAGCCCCTCACTGGTCTCACTGGCAGGAGATCATTGTTATTCTCAGCAAATCAGAGCATGGATGACACACAACTTCATTCTTAGAAACATTTACCCTCTATATGCGCGCACACACACAGAGACTACATTATTCGGAGCCAGCCGGCTATTCAGCTGACAGACAATCTTATGCTATAGCAAAGTAAATTAATGCAAACACTGCATCAATTAATGCAAAGCCTCAATGCATCAGAGTAATTAACACTGCAGGCCGGCCCTATATATGTTGACATGAATGAAAATACACAATAGTGTGTGCCATGAAGAAGACTGCACCGTCTTCAGAAGGTCATTGTATGATAAAGAACAACAATTCATTGCTGCACCGTTTTAAAACCATCATATAGAATTTAAAGGGACAGTCCACTCAAAAATTATTTATCAAATCATTAACTCACGCTCTTGCCTAACAATCTAAAAAGTAATGTAGGATGTACAGAAATGTGTAATGTAGTTCAATTCTTGATTTCTGAGTGGCCAATGCAGTGTTCCAATGACATCACTGTTCTATCAGGGACTAAATACCACATAAGAATAATGCTTAATGATCATTTGCGTTTCATTTGTGTTTAAATGTTTTGTAAGAACATTAAGGCACTTGAGGATGAGCTGTAGGCCTATTGTTAACATATTTAGTCTGCTGCACACTGTATGGACCCAACAACAGTCTTTACTTGTAGTAATAGGGCAACGAATATAGCACAACCCTGTAACATATCACTTAATTATGTGTCCTTATTGAACTTTTCTGAACATACTTTGTGTTTACAAATTTATACATAGTATACTAATATAATACAGTGAACTATAGGGTATTGTGTTGTTATTTCACACTTGACATATTAAGCGCAGTTAAAAACTAGGTTATGGCTTACCGCTTCATAACACTAGCATTGATGCTGGCGCCCTCTAGTGTTCATAACCATATGCTAGTCCTGCCTGCAGTGACGGACGCCAACAGCACTCTACGGAAACACACAGCATTGTTATAATTACAGCAGAAATATAAAAAATGCTTAGCCAAGATGGGGGCCTCAAAGATTGTGTTGGACAATGGAGATTAAAAAAGAAGCAGAGAAGCACTGCTGTACATTGAATGCTTAAGGTCCACCTCACGTCATTGCAAATGATCTCTGTGGCAGATGCAATGCAGCTTTATTAGAGCGTTTGAGAACGTGACACACCAACAAACTCCTCGAACAGAACCCGCTTAGATGAGATAAAGTACCTACCTAAGCTAATTCAAGTCTGAAGAGTCTTCAGTCTGTAAATCTATTAAGGAGACGTTGGCGAGATGTACTAATTCAATTGAACCTTGATGGCCTTTTGATCTTTTCATTACCCAGGACACAAAACAGGTACCATTTGTGTCCCTCATTTGCAAGAGTAAAAATTACTTGAACGATGAGATGTTCTGCAATACTTTAACAAAC